>BPLS01010816.1:0-12941 GCA_019656275.1 Rhododendron kiyosumense | reverse complement strand
AAAAAAAAAAAAAAAAAAAAATCTAAACAAGCAACCAACTCAGAGTAGCTCGATCAATTGGTCAGGACTATTGCATCTCACTAGAAGGTCAGGAATTCGAATCTCCACCTCTGCGTGTGTGGGTGTTCTGCCGTTAAATAATACTCCCTTCGTCCCAAATTGATCGTCCGGTCCGCAAAACGGAGTGTTAAAAATAAATTCAAATTTTTTTCACAAATTAAAAATACTCATTGATATCTAGTAAGTTGTTAAAAAACTTTTGATTTTTTCTTGCAAAAATTGTATTATTTTTAATACTCCGTTTTGCGGACCGGACAATCAATTTGGGACGGAGGGAGTATCTTCTATCGATTGACAAAAAAAAAAAAAAATTTAAACAAGCAATTCCATCGAGTACGTAATTTTTGTGTTAATTAAGTCTTCATTTCAAACCAAAACACCCCTTATCTGCATAAGATAAGATGGCACCTATATTTATTTAAAAAGTTTTTTTTATTATGGCATTATTCTTTTTTAAATTACTACATCCATATTATGTTCCCAGCGCACTGGTTTAAGTTTCCCATTGATTGGGACTTGGAGAGAGCATTGGATTGATTTGTTAATTACTAGATTATTGACCATTGTTTTTTGCTTATAAATACCGACAACAGTTGACTCTTGTGTGGCCTCACAATCAGTTCGGTAGGCTAAATCCTTTTTTCAGATCAATTATGTGATTACAGTTGGATAAAAACACTTTTAAAAACAACATTTATCATGCAGCAGAATATAAATATACGGGATGGTTCCGTGGACACCAAAAAAACACCTAAAAAAACATCCTAAATCTCAATCTCATAGTTTTCAATCAAATTTTATGATCCGAACCTTTCATTGTGTGCAGAATGTGATTTTAAAGGTACCCGCAAGAAATTAGCAAAAAAAAAAAAAAAAGACCGATATATTTATATATATATATATATGTATATATATAACTTCCAAGAATTGTAATTTTTAGCATCCAACATGCATAAAATATCACTATTGATTGGTCGTTTAAACAGTGAAATGACCTCTCACGAAAATTTACAATTCTATTACATATGATCTTATCAGATCAACCCAACGAGATTGTGAAACCGAAAGCTGGATAGGTCTTGGGCACGCTCGGGTGTAGTGAATAATTTCGCCATACCAATTGGAGTTTATGTACGTGTTTTAACTTTATTTTTTTTTGGAGTTGGTTAATATGCATGTAGAAATAAAGTTGATAGTATTAATTAAATGGACTATTTTCTAGACGAGTTCAAGTTTTCTAGTCATCATAATCTTTTTTGTTTCAGTAATTTTCTTTTTCGGCCAAATTGGTTTTAGTAATTGGAGATAGTTTAAGTGAAAAACCATGGATTTTGTTGGGTTTTGCATATATATATATATATATATAGATACAGAAATCTTCAGGTAAAGACCTTAAAATGAGAACATTATATGCGGACCTCCCATTTTTCGCCTTTCCCAATCGGATTTCAATGATCCAAGCCGCTCAATATATTCAGAACGTAATTTTAAGGGTATTCGCGAGAAATCAGCAAAAAAAAAATGAATCGGGAAGGGCTTGATTTAAGTAGTTTTTATTTGAACCGTTAGATAAAAACAAACAAAAACTGCTCGGATGAAACACTTCCCTGTCTTTTTTTTTTTTTTTTGTTGATTTCTCGCGAGTACCTTTAAAATCACGTTCTGAACACATTGAGCGGCTCGGACTATCGAAATTCGATCGGGAAAGGAAGGTCCGCATTTTATTAAAATAAGATAGCTGTTATAAGAAAGGGACTTTTATATATATATATATATATGGGGCCGGTTCTAGAGACAATATATTTGACAATACTTTTGACAATATATTTTTCGGAGCCTCAAGCGAATAATCGGAGCAGTTCAATTTGTTTAAAACATATTTTTAAGGATTCCTGTAAAAAATCAACTCATTTGGATATCGACAAGGGCTTGATTGGCTTATTCAATTTTATCCTATCAAAATTGACAGGAATAAACTAAATGAGCCGATCAAGCCCTTACCGATATCCAAATGCGTTAATTTTTTACGGGACCCCTTAAAAACATGTTTTAAATACATTGAGCGGCTCCGATCATTTGTTTGAAGGTCCCATGCGGGATTTCAAAAAATGCATTGTTAAAAGTATTGTCAAAAGTATTGTCTCTAGAACCGTCCCATATATATATATATATATATATATATATATATATAGAGGTCGGGAATTAATCATTGGGCTGGTTCTGAACCATTATGTGAAAAGCCACGGATTTTGTTGGCCCAACCCAACAAGCCTGTCTAATATGTACTTAGAATTTCTAAAGAATTGGGTCTTAGGTTTATTACTATACGTGAGCTTGGACCTGGTCCACCTTCTAGTTTAGTAGAATGGCAGGTCCATTACTATGTTTTCTTATTCTTAAGTGCTGAGGTCCACCAAAATTAAAAAATGATTTCCTTGATTTGTTTTTAAAAGGAGAGATTATTTTTTAGAAGGAAAAATAAAAGTTACTCGATTTTTTTTATAGTAACTGAAATGAGGGGAGGATAATATAAAATGATGTGAATTTTCTATTTTACTCTCCTACATAGCAAACTGTTTGTACCCAAAATCAACCCATTAAATTAAGCGGGACCGCTTTTCAAATACTCGACAAAATGGAGCAATTTTGTTTCATTTCAGAGCCAAAATTAACCATTAAATTTAACCTTTATTTCGTTAATGAAAATTTTAAGTCCACTTCATTGTGGGTGGCAAGAGACTTGCAATCTCTTGTTTGAAGTCAAATTTCCGTGCATTCGCATCAATTTTCACAATGGATCAACCGTGATTTTGGCACGTCCGTGCATTTTCTCATCACAAGCCAACTTGCGTTGGGGCTCTCTTTCTCCTGCTTCTTGGAGAAAAAGTGTGTCAACACAGACCCTTCAAAATACGAAGGAGTATTTTGATAATGCTCCAAGCCGGATAATACTTATCCTTCTCCAAGGAAATAAGAATATCCGGGTGGAAAAAACTACTCTCTCCGTTCAGATTTAATAGTTATTTTTGGGAGTTCGTACTATTTTTAAATTGATTATATCTTCCAATTTATAATGTTTTACATGATTTTAAAAATATTGTATTATAGAACTAAACGAGATCTATCAAATAAGATCCATATTTAATATGAAATTCATTACGGATTCAAATATATAACCCATTTTTTAGCTGGTTAGAATAGAATTAGGAACAATTAAATTCGGATGGAGGGAGTATAAGCAAACATATATCCCTCCACCTTAATTTTGGTCAAATGCTCTACTCGATTTATTAATTAAACTCACCATCTTTATTCCTATTTTTTGAATGTTAACTATGGTTATAATTAGACTGGATTGGTGTGGAGTCCATAAGATGGTAAGAGCCAACAAAGTGGGTATTGTCACTCTCTTTGTGGGTGGTGAATAAATTCGGACTCAACACCATTTCTCTCACTCCTCCATCTATCTCTCTCCAGTCTCCACTCATTATTTTCAAAAATCTCTCTCAAAATCTAAACCGAACAAAATACTGCAGACCCACTCCCAATATCTTCCCTCTCACTTGTTTGTGGACATTTTAAAAAGAAAGTGACACCTTATCATCGTTAGATTACCTCATTAATGATGATGTGAAACATTGTAGTGCAGCAGTGTTTATACCATATATTTACGGGTCGATGATCGATTGGAAGATGGCGATTATGAGAGTGCTTCCTATTTTATTTTATTAATTCGTATTAATAATATAACTAATTTTAGTATTTTCTTTATTTGCTTGTATTTTAATGAAGTGTAGGACACTTGGCTTACTCTTACACATTTGAAAGTTTAAAGGACACATGGCATTATCCTACATACTTGGAGTTTGAAAAGAATTGACATGCTCCTACACACTTTGATGTTAGTGGAAAGTTATTTAGACAAGTGGAAGCAAAGGAGAATTAAGAGTATTGAAAAAGTTAGGGAGTTATTTCATGCACATCTTTGTTTTCCTATAAATAGTCTTTTTAGGTCTCATTGTAAGACCCCCACTCAATCGCCAAAAGGCTATTACTTTTTATCTGTACTTTACTTTTCTCGCTCTAGAAGTAGCTTGTAACGTAACCGTCTACTCAACTGTGTTCTCACTGTCAATCGACTTTTGACTTTGAAGAATAATAAAGTCCTTTTGTTGTTCTTCTTTCATCTCCATTCACTTCCTCAAGTTTGCTTCCAAAAAAGTCCTAAAATACGGTAAGGAACCAAACTCTACCACCACAAATATCCACATTCTAGCAGTTCAAACATCTATCTGTCGATCATCGACAGTAAGTGAAAAATAGACAAACATGCAGTTGGATAATGCTACTCATACAACAATTCAAACACAACAACTTACACAACCTCTCACATACACGTGAGGCCCACACATAGTAGTATGTGTGGAGTCCACATGTATGTGAGAGATTGTATGAGACCCATACTTCAATTTTCTTCCGATTAATAGTTTATAACGGGGATTAATATAATTGGAAGATTTGTAGGGATTTGAGCAAATATAGAAATGGCATGGAAGATATACGTGTTTATTTTGTGATGGGCATGCATCTGATACTGGAGTGTGTGTGCATCAATTAATGGTAGCGTGTGGTATTGTTGACAAACAAAAGAAACAAAAGACATAAAATTAGTGGGCCGAGAAAGTTAAAATAGTTTTGGAACAGAGAATTGACTTATACACTCTCTTTTTACCACATACACTCATTTTTTGTCCTTATTCATGTGAATTTACCTTTTTTCCCTTTTCATAAGTTCATTTTTTTTACACATTAAGGGGCAATAGAGTAAATTCACACCAAATAAAGACAAAAAAGGGAGTGTATGTGATAAAAAGGGGAGTGTAGAAGTCAATTTTCCTGGAATATATTTGAGATAAGAGATGATATACTTGTGCATGTGAGGGGGCACGTGGAAGGCTTGGAACGACAATAATAATTGTGCCGTTGACTTTTGTAAAAGGATAAACGTTTCGCTTTCTTTTTAAATCTTCTTTTTAAAAAAAAATGTAATTTCAAATTTAAATATAATGAAAATGAGAAATAATGTTTAAATTTTTTTTGTACTATTTAATAGATTTCAATAAGATCTATCAAATAAGATCTATATTAGTAAGAAAATTATTTGTATAAACACATGATTTTTAAGTTTAAAATTACTTTTTTTTCTTTCTAAAAATCCCTTTTTTTTAAAAAGCGGAACACCCCTGTGTCTCTCTTCTCCTCTTTGAGGAGAGGGGGAGGAGAGAGGGGATACGTGGGAGAGAGAGGGAATTGGGTTACTGGAGAGGGCCATTTCTTTTTCTTGTTCTTCTGTTGGAGGGGAAGGGATGGTGGGGTAATCTTATTAATTGGGAGGATAGGGAATGAGGAGAGTGTATACAGAAAAATTGCGTAAAACTTTAAGGAAGTGTGTGGAATGACTTTCAGTAGTTGTTAATTGTTAATATTGAGTTTATGGCATAAAATATTCCGATTTTGGTATGTCTTGGTCGTGGTGCTTGAGGAGTCGGCGTGTTACAGGTTGTGTTTAAATTATTGTGTGAGTAACATTTTTGCTTTCATAAAAGGTTCACAAGAATTTATAGGTGTAGAACTTCTGTAGTAAGAACACTCTCAGAACCAGAATTCGAAAAGGCAATGGAGAAATCTGGTTATGGGCACGACGGCATATACAGATCGCTTCGCCCTCCTCTGCTTCTACCCAATGACCCAAACCTCTCTATGGTTTCATTCCTCTTCCGTGACTCCTCTCTTACTCCGACAAACCCGCCCTCATCGACGCCGACTCCGGCCACACCCTCACCTTCTCCCAATTCAAATCCACCGTCGCCGAACTCTCCCACGCCTTCCTCCATCAACTGGGTATCAAGAAAAACGACGTCGTCCTCATCTTCGCCCCGAATTCAATACAATTCTCTATCTGTTTCTTCGTAACCACCGCAATAGGAGCTATTGCCACCACTGTTAACCCTGCCTATACGGTGTCAGAGATTGCAAAACAAGTTAATGACTGTAATCCAAAGGTTATTGTTACCGTTCCCAAGTTATGGGATAAGGTTAAAGGGTTTGGATTGAAATATGTTATGATTGGTAGTGAGGAAAATTTCAACTTGATTGGTAATAGCTCGAATTCGAACATTGCATGGTTCATTGATTTGGTTAAGAATTCTGGGTCGGCATCGGATTTACTTCCCGTGGCTGAAATTAAATCGAGCGATACGGCTGCACTGTTGTATTCTTCGGCCACGACAGGGGCAAGCAAAGGAGTGATGTTGAGCCATGGGAATTTCGTGGCGGCGGCTCTAATGGTTACTGCTGACCAAGAACTCGCGGGGGAGATGCACAACGTGTACTTCTGTGTGTTGCCGATGTTTCACGTGTTTGGACTTGCTTCGATTGTGTTTGCGCAGCTGCAGACGGGGAATGCGATTGTGTCTTTAGGGAAGTTTGATTTGGAGATGGTTTTAAGGGCTGTGGAGAAGTATAGAGTGACACATTTGTGTGTTGTGCCGCCAATTGTGCTAGCTCTGACCAAGAATAGTGTAGTAAAGAAGTATGATACATCGTCGTTGAGGCAAATTCGGTCCAGTGCAGCGCCTTTGGGGAAGGATTTGATGGCGGAATGCGCCAAGAATTTCCCTCAGGCTGTAGTTATCCAGGTACTTTTCGTCGAAAATTGAATACTAAATTAATTATTTTAGGCCTAGAGTTTCACCTGTGCATTGGTGGAAATACAAATATTAGTGTTGGAGCGCTTTTTTGCCATCTCTCCTAAGGTGTTAGGGAGGGTTTCAATTAAGTCATTTATGATATTCAACATTGCACCCACAAGTCTGTTTTTAAAGTGATCGCAGAGAGTGTCATTGTGTAAACAAATCCATAGGAGCACTCCAGGCCAACAGTTAGTTAGTTTCGAATATGAGGACATATGAATGTTTAGTGTGGTGCTTATGAATAGTCATGTGCATGATAAACCTAGTTCTTGGTCTCCATTCAAAATCAGTCCATTTTTGCATATTGAAGTTGTCAATTGTCATTGGCTTGAAGCAAGCCTTGAACTATTCTCAATGCTTGAACTTGTACGTCCCCAATTAGAAAAGCATCTTATAAAGATACAAATCATTGGTTTCCGTGTTAATTTTTTTTTACATCCAATTACATTGAAACTTGAGTGAGAATTAGGCTGTCATACTTGGTAATTGGTGCGCATCTGATGGTTGATATGAATGACCTTACTTTTGTTCATGTAGTATATGAGATAGGATTGGGATCTTAAATTAAACTCTAAAGTGGAAAAGAACTCTTAATTTCTGGGCTTTGGAATGACAGAAACTTGTGGGATTATCTCAATGGAGGATGACTTTGGTAAAGTGGACAATGGTTGAGACGGTAAAAACTGACTTCTATCCTTGTTAGTTGGTACCAATAATTTTCTCCTCTGGAACGGATAGGGAGAGAATATGCAAATAAAGGCAACGAACAAAAAGGGCTCAAGTATGGCTTATTTCCCAAGGTGAAAGAATGATCTATTCTCGTATTTCAGAACTTCATTTGACGTAACGTGACAATCAAAGGCAATGCAAAATTGATGACAAGAATATTATTGAAGACTAACAAAAGATACTTCTATTTTTTTTTTTTTTGGTCAAACGGAAAGTTAAAAGATACTCTTATTCATCTTCAAAGATCGATTACATGAAAGAAGATCGAAGACAGAAGGCAACACACCAATCTTCAAGAATGAAAACGATACAAAGGTTTCTATGTTGCTACTCCTACTCTTAGTTATAACCCAATAAGTGTGGTACTCGTGGTATGCTTGAAAACACTAAAATAGTTCATTTATTTTTAATGATATTTACCTCTCTCATTGATTGAAGATCTAACATTTTAAGCAAAAATTTTACTAGAAAATATTTGAACGTAAGAGAAGACGTGATGGGAAGTTGTTTGAAAGGTATTTTTTTGTTTCACTCCGAGGTGGGGAAATCAAAAGAGATATGACATGAATATGAGTGGCCGAAGTGAATTATATATGATTTTGTATTTTTTAAAAGAGAGTGTGGCGTGCATCATATACGTGCTAAGAATTTACAAAAGATTTATATTTGTTGCAGATAGCCTTTTACCATGGAAGTCTTAAGAAGTTATTTATAACCAAACCGAGTCATATGTCCTAATCACGTACTTGGGGGTCGACTACATGAATAAAAAAAATAAAGTGAATGGGAGCACACCCATGTCTCTATATAACTTCCAATCAAGTGAATCACACCATGAGTCGTTACGCCATGTGCCTTGCACATACCATTTTGATAATACTAACAACAATATAATTACTACCATTTAAAGAAAACTCTCTTCGTCCCAATTAATTAGTACTTCTTTTGAGTAGTTTGGTGCCATTTTAAAAATTACTTGTCTATTCTAATTTGGTTTTATGATTTTGAAAATTTTGTTCAATAGAACTGATTGATATGTATAAAACAAGATCATATTGTATAAAAAACATAAAACCTATTAAAAGATACAAACAATGTTGTATTAGGTTAGAATAGATCGAGAGATGAACAAATTGGACAGAGCGAGTAATAGCTAGAGGGTTTCCACAATTATAAGTAACAAAAATTATATGGCGTAAACAATGCCGGCCCCTCATTCATTTGAGTTAAATTTGGGAAAATTTTAAAATGACACCTGAACTTTCACTCTAATGTCACTGAAACACCTGAACTTCACTTTATTTCAATTAAATACTTGGACTTTCAAAATCCCCAAATTGAGGCACCTACCGCTAGCCTCCATCCATTTTTCTCACAAATCGGCTGATATGGCTCATTTTTGGGGTTAAAGGGCCCCACTAGAGATGTTAAAAAGTGAACTCAATGCACACAATCACATCCCATGCCAACCCTACTTCACTTTTGAATTGTGATTGTATGCATTGAGTTCACTTTCTAACATCTCTAGTGGGGCCTTTTAACGTCAGAAATGAGCCACATCAGCCGATTTGTGAGGGAAATGGATGGAGGCTAGTGGCAGGTGCCTCAATTTGGGGTTTTTGAAAGTCCAGGTGTTTAATTGAAATAAAATGAAGTTCAGGTGTTTCGATGACATTAGAGTGAAAGTTCATGTGTCATTTTGAAATTTTCCCGTTAAATTTGGGTTAAAAGCTAACCCAACTGAATAAATTACACTAAAAAATAATCTCGGAAATTATTAATGAATCATCAATTTTTACATCTTTTAAAACATGGGAGAGTAACACCTTAATTTTTATTATCGACGTCCCGGATTAATTAAAACCCACTGTCGAAAGTCATGGGGTGACTCACTGGATGCATTGCCTCTGTTGGCTGGCCGGTGATAAAAAACATCACATTAAAGATAACGATGTTGGGGGCACTACGGCTAAGATCACCAAACAATTTTTAGAGATTACAGTTGTCCGTTGGGTTCTGGATTTGTTTGTCACTTTGACTGTTGGTTTGGTCGGATCAAGGAGAGTCAAAGTTGGATAAAAAAAAAAAAATTGACGTAATTTCCATGGTAGTTTTTTTTTTTCCTGCCAAGCGGCATACATAGCAAGGTTAGAGAGAAGTTAGCAGTTAGTAGCAATTTGATCATAAGGGGTTCAAAAGCTCTCCATACCTTGGACTACACAATGTCCTTCATGGGTTACAAACCCTGTTCTTCGAGTCCCACAAGAAAAGGAACAGGAGATGTCATAGCAAGCCCGTTGTCATTTCTATGGTAGTTTAAGGTCAAGTAGATTGAATGAAAATGTATCTCTTTTCTATGTTTTTTATTGTTTCCAGTCTTTTTCTATCGTAACTGAATAATTCAACATATTGTCGTATAATTGAATCCCATAGTTTTTTCCTATCGTAACTGAATAATTCAACATATTGCCGTATAATTGAATCCCATTGTATTTTGGTTGGAATGCTGGGAATAAAATAATATTGCCGTAACATTATTTTTTTTTCTTTTATTGAACATGTGGTCATAGGCTAAAAGGGTGCCGGGACGACAGAGAATGGGGACTGATGATCTGATTCGGTCAAAACCCCACCGGGTCCTTGGGGATGGACGGTCCTGTGCGCCCCTTCATCAAGACAAACTATAAACCAAGTAACATTTAGAAATAGGATTTGGGGTTGAGAGACGCCACTGAACTTGTTCCCTGATTAAAAATGGAAATGCTAGCTATTCTCCTTTGATCTGGCATTTGCTGTCTCAACTTTGGAATTAAACTAGTAGTGCGGTATTCTAAAGAAATACTGGAGTACTATTCTTTTCCGTGTCAAGTTCGTGGCAAGTTTTGGAGGGCCGGCAAAAGTACAGAAATTCGTACTCCAATTTCATTTCATTGTCTTAAAATAAAGTGATTATTGAGTGGTCTTGTCGTACCGCCACATGATGGCCCAACACCTCTCAACACCACGTAAACCTTGCAAAAATTTGGTACTGGCACGTTTAGTGACTTGAGTTCTTGTCTTTGTGTGTGTGTGTGTTTACTTAGATTCATTTTCTGCTATTGTGTGTTTTGTTTAGGCTCCGTTTGTTTCAACGTAAAATGTTTTCTCCAAAAATATTTTACTCATTTTTCGATGTTTGGTTGGATGAATGACAAGTAAAACATTTTCAAGTGTAAAACAATTTCCCTTAATGGGCGTAAAATGACTTACCATGTAATTGGCTGTAAGTTGTTTTCATGATTCCTTTCCCGTCTTCCATGTGAAATTCCCACAGCCAATTCCTATTGTGTCCCCTCTACTTTACCCACAGATGACAGAACACATACTCACTCTCACTCACTCTCTCTCTCTCTCTCTCCAAAGTACCCCACTACCTTAACAGGAGAACACAATCTCTCTCTATACTATTTTATCAATTTGCGGGATCAAATTTCACCATCTAAGCCCTTTCTCTCTACATTATTTTGTCGATTTCCGGAATCGAACTCCACCATCTTATCTAAGCCATCTCTCTCTCCCTCTATGCTATTTTGTCGACTTCTGAAAATATTTTTTATCTGTCAACCAAATACCGGAAAATAAAAGTTCAAAATTTATTTTTTAAAAAAACATTTTACATGGAAAATATTTTACATCGTAAAACATTTTACATCAAAACAAACAGAGCCTTAATTTTGGATAAAGAACTTGGTCTCTATTTTGAGTGTTTTCCCTTTGGAGTTGCCTCGTTGGCATTTGGGTATCCACTTTCTTTCGCAAGCCAAGCCAATATGCTTTGATCCGCCCGAGGTCTCGAAGAGATGGAAAAGGTCTTGGGAAAGTAGGTTCTTATGAACAACTAAAAAATTAAGCCTATTTAAATATTTCTGTTATTCTATTTTTCCTTGAAAATAGTGCTCAACTTGATCTTTTTAAAAAGGCAAGGTGTTTTTATATCCTGAGCTTCTGGATTCCCGAAGTTTGCTGGAAGTAGGGATGACATGGAAGAGGTCTTGAGAAAGTAGATTTCTATGATCAGTTAAAGAATTAAACTTATTTAAATATTCGTACTATTTTATATTTCCCTGAGAAGAGTATTGATATTTTTAAAAGGGAAAGTTTACAATACATATTCCTTAAAAATGTGTATTATATGTATCTATTTTATGGTTCATTTATAATATTTTAGTGTGTTTCGTAACTTTAGTTCTAGAATTTATAATATTTCAGCAGTATAATTCGTAATATTTTCATTATGATTCATAACATTTTGGTATATCTCGTAATCTTTATACGATACATAACTTTTAGCAATACGATTCGTAACATTTTTTCTACAACTCATGACATTTTGGAAAATGTATATGATACACACCCAAATAAATTCATAATCTTTCAATAGTCTTTCCCTTCTTAAAAAGGCAGAGGTTTATATATCCTGAGCTTCTTGATACCCGGAGTTTGCTGGAAGTAGGGATGAGTCTGCTTCGTCCTTGGTCGAACATAAAAAGAAAGTCGACTATTTGGCGTATCCAACTGCGCCATGTTCAGTTGGCCATAACTCATTTTACTAGGAGGTTAAGAGTTCGAATATTTTGATTTGGGCGTGAGTGTTCTTCCATTAGAGGGATTTTTCATTTCTTTCTTTGTAAATGATTTTTTTCTATCGATTGACAAAAAAAAATATGAAACACGCAGTTTGCTCACTTGCATGATTGCGCCGGGTTTATTTTGAATGATCTTAACCATTCATTTTGTAAAACTCATTGAGAATTTCAGTCATGATAAAAAAATCATGTTCATCGGATATTGAACAATCTCTTTTCGAAACACAATATATATTTTTTTTTGAGAAAAATGGACATAGGGATACTGGATCAAATCCAATTTTATTGGTACGAAGTATTAATTTTGTCAAAGGAAAATGAGATATTGATCAATCTCCGATGAAAGCATGTCATGATTAAAATTTTCAATGAGCTGAATGACCTAGATCATCGAAATGGACCTTGTACTAGCCCGCAAATTGGCAAACTGCATTCTGTAGTTGGGTTGGCAAACCAATTTCTCCTTTCCCGTTTGGCCGTTTACACAGTCCAAACAATAAAATACAAACCGTCCTGCATCAGAAAGAACGCACTTGGTCAATTATCGTCATGGAACAGACGTTATCTTGGTGGATTCATTCTGGAAAATATAATATGGGTTTTCGGGGTAACTTACGCGTAAAATGACTAATTATGCCAATAAACAAAAAGCGTGTGCTATTTTTGGATTTGAAACTGATTCGGTGACCTAGAAGGTGGACAAAAATACAGGTTTTGCGGGTGTATACCTGTCTTTGTTTTTGTTTTTTCGGAACGTGAAATTATAGGAGTACAA
>BPLS01010815.1:0-29296 GCA_019656275.1 Rhododendron kiyosumense | reverse complement strand
ACTCAATAGATTTTGAAGGCATTCTTAGTTCTAATGATTATAAACATTTATCATAATTCTTCAACTGGATGCTATTAATTTAATTATCTTGAATTGCCTCAATCAATATTTGTAGTAGTGAGAATTTTGGAATTCCCTTATTTGTGCTTTAGAAAATTAAAAAGTATTAATAACAAATAAATTGATCCAAAATATCATGGTATTTTCAATAGCGAATAAGATACTCATTAGTTACTCAATATAGCTAGCATTGATTGAAACAAAATTTCGGCACGCAATTTTTTCCAATCATGGGGAAAATATTGTAAGATATTGCAATTTTAAAATTTCTAGAGATACTCTGATAGAATTCACTACGTTTTGAGTGATTTATGTTAATGTTAACATTTTAACAAATATCTAAACAATTTCCAAAGCACGGAGGACCAGAGGCATGTAATTAATTAGTGTATGCTGTCGATTCTTGGTTTCTTTTTCCTGTTTTTTACAGGGTATGGGATATTTACAAGTTGGTTTCATAGGTTGTGCAGATCGGCCATCATAGGCTAATGGAACCACAGCTGCTGTACTTGGATCTACTTTGACAGGTACCGTGTAAACTATTTGGGTAGATTTGTTTCATCGTACAAGTTAATGATGAAGATCTTTGTAAAGGTAGGCACTAATTTCAACGCCTTTAAAGCAATTCGATAGTCTCCTTGCTCCGTTCTCATTTTTGCTCTTAAAAATTCTAACGTAATGAATTCCAATAAATGGAAAAAGATACAGAAGGAAAAGACAAGTTTGATTACCACAAAAATTTTGAAAAAGTCAAATGAGCTGACATGATATTGGAATCAAACAAGATGAATTAATTTTCCAGTGTAAAGTCGGCACTATGTGGTGCCCATTTATTGCCCCTTATTCATCCAGAGAAGAAAAGAATGGATGGCCAAGATGAGTGACAACAGTGTTTAATTTTTTATGCAAGCTAGCAAACATGCATTGGATGATGCAAGAGCGCAAATTAGGCACTGCTTGTCTTACACTTATGCGGTATTGATATTTGCGGGCCATCGACACACCAAAAAAAAAAAAAACACAAACCAGTGTTTGGATGATTTTTTTTTTTGAATATTCCTTAACATGTTTCTAAGATTACGATTTAATGGAGAAATCGAAACTAATAATTAAAAGTACAAAATAGTAATTGCAGAAAGCCACAGGATAAGTAGGAACAATGATTTAAAATAATTGTGAGTAGGAGCGGAGAGCAAGAGTAATGAGTAATTTTTGGGTTGAGATATTTGGTTAAAATCGCTATGGAAAGAAGGTCTCAAGATTTTGCCTTTCTAGTTTAGGAAACATAAAACTCCTAACAAAATTCCAATGGAAGAACACTGTTTTATCCTAATATATTGGGTACAATTAGTTATTTCTTTGCGAAAACTGTTATAATATATTAATGCTCAAAACTCCTCGTAATATTAAATTATTTAATACATATTGTTTCTAATTACGCGAGGAAAAAACGTTCAGGTGAGTGTTAGACGGAGATTTCAATTTACGCTGCACCAAGCACAATAACAAATTTATGCTGCATTTTACCTGAGCATTTAATTCACATCCCTATTCCTGTGGAGAATTCCAGTTATCGAAGCTGAGGTGAAATTTTGAGTAACGAATTATATTTTGGTGACTAATTGTATTTTTTTCACGCGGGATTATAATGTGATGCAAATATTATAAACCTGAAACATAACCTATACAGATTTTGCATTTGATACTGCCATATTAGTGGAAAATAAAATAGCAAATCAATTCTACATAGCTAATGTTCTTTAACATGAACAAAAGGAGACTGGTTACAATCACACGTTCGTTGTACTAAAGAGGGACAAATCAAAATAGAGCCTGGAAAACGCTACGCAGAGAAATACTTTTCTGTTGTGCAAAACATGTTACCAAAAACGGATCGCAACCGTAAGACTCATGGTTTCGTAATGCTAACAGTATTTCTAATCCACAACCCACGGGATAGCAATCTCATCTATGGCAAATTCGTTCCAAATTATGTTTCGCTGAAACTCTTCCAGTTCTTTCTGTGTGTTAGCATTGATTTGTTCTTCTACTTGTTGATCAAATTGGCGAAGCAGCTGAAGCGATGGATTAAGTTGGAGTGCAAGCGCAAGATGTTGGCTAGATGAACGGGTGACCTTTAGCATCTGGAATAGATCAATAACTTCAATTTTGAGATGGTCATATGTTTCAATAAGCTGCACAGCAACCGGTGGTTCTGGTTCTGGTTCAAGCTGTCGATTGTTGATTTCCAGTTCATCATGTTGAACGGCATCCAGCAACTCTACTTCTGGTTGAATCTCTGTATTATTAACTTCCATGGCATCATGTTGATTCACGCTGCTGGCTATCGAAATTTGGACAGCTACTGCTGATTCTGATTCTGGTTCAAGCTGTCGATTGTTGATTCCCAGCTAATCATGCTGTACGGCATACAGGAACTCTACTTCTGATTCAACTTTCGTATTGTTAACTTCCATGGCATCATGTTGATCCATGCTGTTGGTTATCAGAAGCTGCAATCGTGCAGAGATTTGTAAAGGATGTTAACAATAATAATTGCAAACGATTGGAGGGTACGTGAAATTCAATTGCAAAGAAAGCGTGTTGTAGTATTGAATAGGGTTGATTATGATTACGTAAATAATATCTGCTATATCTGAGTTCTAGTCAACATTTATATTGAATCACAGTAATCATCTATAAATGTAATACCCGTAAATCAATACAAATATTAAATATGTACAAGTAACCGTAAACGTTTGTATACCAGATTTGATTCGTCTCTAATTCATTCACTTACAATTTCGCCAATATTACCTCAAAGTAGCAAAAGTAGGTACTTGGTTCTTGAACTCTGTATGCTCTTACGGAAAATCTGGTTTGGGTTTGAATTTGGGCATTTTAAATAGACCATGGATATTGGTGCCGAATAGGGTATTTTGGTAAAATCACGGTTTATTTGGGGGTGGAATTTTGATGCCGCAAACTTTACAACACAATTACCCTGAAGCATCATAAAGTACGAAACATTACGCCAAGGTATTAATACGTGTATGTTCGGAGCAGAAACATCACAATGCTTTAGATATGACCAGCAAATATAGATTGTCTTGGCGTATATTCAAATTCTGCTTAAAAATAATCGTGCCATTTTTCAAAACCCCCAAAAAAAATAAAAAAATTTGCTCATGTTCCATTGTGCCATTTTTCAAACCAAACTGAGGTATTAATCAATATCTGAAAGACGGTGAACAGAGATTTTCAAGATTATACCGGGTTTTTATATTTTCCTTAGATTAGGAATTGACGAGATATTGGAACGCATTTTTATGAAATTCACAGAAATAATATTTGGATGCACTCCTATTAGTTGGTAATTAGAACCGTTGACAGTTATTCAAGTCAATTCCAATTTTCTCGACAGGAGTAATTAGCAATTCTAATCCTGTCGATTGGCACTCGAAACAACATCCAAATTGTTGATTCTTATTTACTATCAAGTTGTTAAATCACTGAACAGAGAAACACCAATATACAATCGATCGGAGTGAGTTCATACATGTAAGTAGACTTGTGTTGGAAAGTATGATAAGCTTGTTTTGGGTAACTTCGATGTGTGATCTCATGTGATTTCATGCGAGATACTGTTTGTTCATTGTACCTGTCGATTTTATTTGTGCACGTAATATATGATTTTATATATCTAAACACGATCGTAAATGTGTTGCGTACTTAAATCGTCAGTTAGTCAAAGGAAATCTCACAAGTACCTTCGATGTAGTTGACACAACCTCGAAATTATCAGAATTCGTACACTGCCTTTTCTCTCTATTTTACACTTAAAAGGTACGTGAATAGCAACAATTACTTTTACGTTTACACAGGTTATAATTAGGTGATGTTTCTGTTGTGACAATGTGGCTAGATATTTTTTGATAATTACAGAATTGTTCGTTGCTGTAAAAACTAATTGTTCGTAACCTCTTACATATTTGTTTCGGGGAAAATTCGGTTACAATTTTTGATCTCATGCAAAATTAAACAATAGAATGCAATAACTTTTGGATTTCTGAAAATAAGATAACAAGATAAGTTCACATCGCGTTTGGATGTAATAAAATTCTTGAGAGAATGGAAGGGAGATTTTTTGGTTCCAGAGAAATTAATAATATGCTCGATTCACCATTTTAAAAGTAATTTTTATTTTCGGCAGAGTTTTTAAAAAATTTCTTTCTCTATCTCTCTCCACTCATTACTACTCAACTCTCAAAAAATAATTTTCTAAAACCTCAACCAAACAAAGTGTAATTGTTTGAATTAAATATTCTGGCGAGAAATAGATAAGATATTATATTATAAGAAATGTTCACTTATATTTTTTAGTAAGTATTTTCCGAAGAATTTATCGTGAATTATCGTTACTTCCAATATTTGCATTCTTATCTATATTCACTTATTACCCCTGCTATTTTTGAAAAATACCTCTAAAATATCAAAGCAAATATAGCAATGTCTTCACTGGTTTCTCCAAAAGATGGCGATATTTTTTACAAAAGGGATTCGGTTCTCTATCTCACGCCTTCTCAACTCCTGTGGAGCCTGTAAGTTATCTCTCCTATATATTTCCGGAAGATGTACTTCCATAAATATTCCAAACAGGACTCAACTGTTCATCGTTGAAATTTGTATCGAATTATGTGTTTAGCGTGTTTGTAAACGTCGTGTCATATATATCATACCTAGCTTTTGGTTCCGTATGAGGTAAGCAGCAAACCCAAACTTTGATTTGATTGATGGTTACATTAGCTTTTAAGTTGGAAATCTTCCGAGGATATTCAGCGGAACAGGTGAATGATGGTATGAACATTCTTTTGGTGCAATTTCATAACTCTGCATTTATTAAGGTGGAAGTACAACAAGGACTATTGCTGTCTCCACATTTATAGCTCGATCTTGCTCAGAAATTCATTGTATTCTATGTTTTGGTACCTGGTGTACAACTCATCATTGTAAACTTGTATGTATATGAATGTTGTTGTATATACTCCTGCACGTATATCTTGGTTATATTTCCAACAATAGGTAATACAAACGAAAAAGTATACAATTTAAACTTGCAAATGCATCTGCAATTTACTTTCATTCATGCCTACTCTGTGTTTGATTAATTACCTCAATGACATGCAAACGGAGAAAACACTCAATCTATCTATCCTACGTGGACCTGCAACATGATTTAAATTTCTATACATATTTATGATTGGTTAACTAAACAAATACTTTTACATAATCGATACATATTTCCGCTCTAAATTAACGACATTATGTTTACAAAAAAAAAAAGTTACCCAGCAGTACATATACGAGAAACAAAGTACATCACTCCATTAAATTATATCCAAGTACCAATATTTCATAATACAATACCTTGCCATTCAAAATGTATAAATTTGGTAATCTAAAGCAATATCTTATCCTTTTGTCCCCAAAGTTGCGAACTCATAATTGCAAAAATAAAGAATACTTAATTTTTGGTCCTGGAAACCATAAAAAGTTATAACTTCATATGCGTAAAAAATAAGTTTGGCACAAAACAATCCAGTAATCAATATTTGTTTCATCGATTAAATAGTTACTACTTCGAAGATTAAGTTGCAGTTTTATTATCTATCAAAGCTTTCCTTTTGTTTATTATTCTATACTTTAGGCTCCAGGTGTACTATGTTTTTAAAGTTGTTTCGTTGGTGTTTTTTTAATTGAAATTATTCTTACATCGGATAAAAAATTAAAGTTTACACCACGAACTCAATAATTCTGTTCGCACAAAATGTTTAGGCTAATCATTACACTGTATTGCATAGTTTGTGTTGATAATCATATCATAGAAACCAAAATGTGCGATACATAAGTACGGAATCCCACCATAACCATAAGGTTCCATTGGTTTTAAATAGAAGATGCAATATAATTGTAGTTAGTTCAATGAACTACATTACAAAGTCCTTCAACTAATGAAAAATAAGTAAATGCTACCAAACTTAGTTTTTCTTCTTCTTCTTCTTTTGGAAAGCAATTGCCAGTGGAAGATCATCCTCCTCTTTTGACGCATCGCAGTCTTTATCCACAAATAATTGTCGCTGTGTTTTTTTACTCGGTTTCTTAGCTGTTGAAGTTGACTCAGCAATACTTTTCCCAGTATTTCTGCGTTTCGTCTTGGATAGAAGATCGTACTCATGAACTGAATACAAGCATTTTGGCAACCTAGATCTTGTATAATTATATGCTTTGACTCGCACAGCATAACTCACTCCTTGACATAGCTTATCGATTACCAATGCAGATAGCTCACCCTAAATTGAGATGGAAATTTTACAAGTTATTAATGACAATGAGCCTGCATCACGTATAACATTTGTAGTGCAACGTACCTATTGTATGTTCTCCCTCATAAATTCAGCATTGATGCCAAACATTCCTTCACCTTCTCTCTGAAACACAGTAGCAACAACAGAACCTGTTTTGTCCGATAATTCAACGGTGAATTTGAGGCTGTTGAATATGTTCGCACCAATCAAACAATTAGTCTTTCCTAATTACGAGATCAAACAATAGCCAGCATATTCAATCAATAAAGTTTGTAGGCATAAATACTCACTTGACTACTGCTGGCATGCGCTTTTTACAATGGTTGCACCAGAATGGACCATTACCCATTGCATCTGTTGCTTGATTGCATTTTGAACACGTCAGATACCAAAATTGCTGCGCTAAATCGACAACCTTGCAGGTAACTTGTACCCAGTGGAATTCTTGCTGCACATAATATCATGGTAGTTATTGTGCCGTTGCAATATCGTACTCAATTATGTACTTAAGAATTCAAGGCTGTACCTTGTCAACAATAGTCGGAAGATCATTAACACATTTGAACTGATTTTTGTTTGGTGTTTCAGTACGTAATGGAGTTACACTTGTATTTGTATTTGGTTGCGGCAACTTATCAATTTTCTTGGCATTTGCCATACACCTACAATAGCAGTTAATTTGTTCTTACAACTTGATTCCCACCACATATTATGCATGTAAATGTCCTTACCAAGCCCGTAATTTTTCAGCTGCTGCAGTCGGTGGATTGAAAGTAAATGTGGTGGAACCTTTTGTTGCAAGCTGATACCCTACAATGTAACGGTAATTCAACATTGCAGAATTCTCAAGTACTGTAACAATGATTTACCCTTTTTAGCAGGAGTAGTGTATATAAATTACCTTGATACAAGCTTACTTTCATTCTTGTTGCCTGGACAATAGGAAATGGTCCTTCAAGCTTACCCATCATCTCACCTTCCTGTTCCGCATACCGATTCCATAGCACAAGTGTTGCTGGAGTATTGCTGCAAATTTTTAACATATTCAAACGAATAGTACGTAAAATAATTAGTTGCAATAATGTGGAGAGGTTAGATTAAATACTTCATTGTACAAGCAGAAACATTTATGATAATAATAGCGCATAGAACAAAAGTTACCTTGAATCAATAATAGTTATATGTTGAACAATGTTATTATCCCTTGTGGTACGCTTAGCAGCAACACCAAGTACAGCGAAAAGGACGTCTGTTGCATCTCAAAACTGGAATATTAGTATGTTGTTGAGATGCAGTTCACAATGTCACGATGATTGAATATCTAGACAAGCATACCAAAACCCTGACGGTTGTGAATGTATTCACCCAAATCTCGAAGCAGAACATATTCGTACTTCACATGCGCAATATCATACACAACATCTGGGATTTCTTCGATTGGTGTTCGACCAGAGAGTGTCCACTGCAGGGATTATCAAAGATTCGAAAATCTGGTGCAGTCGTGTCAACTTTTGCATTGCTTACTAAGTAACTATGATATAACTCAAGGGTATCTTCCAGCACTGCTATATCCGCGTTCCAAATCGTGCACTGTACCTTCGTGCCCTACATTGAATATCCTCAAACTGTTTAAAATGAGAAAACAAAGTGTAGCATTATTAGACAGTAGCATCGCACAAATTACACCAACCTCAGAATCAATGAGTATGATTTTTTGATAAGTTTGATCACCCGAAGATATTCTAGGATAACCTCTTTCAAGCACCATTACTTTAACTGTCCAGTTCATCGTTCCTTCTGTGACATTTTTAATCGCAAAGAAATTATCTGCCATAGCTCACGCAATAACATTAACCTGCAACTGCAAAACCATAAAATATCAGTGGGAATATTTAACACGTAAACAAGTCAACACTCTGGCATATGAATATAATTTATCTAAATGTGTATATTATTACAGATAGAAGCATTAATCCAAACAACATTAATTATAGAGTAACCACCGATTCCAAAAGCATATTAAAGCAGAAACCAATATTTTGCTCATATTTATCAATATATACTTACAACGAATAGTTGCAAGTTCTTTCTCATTCACTTTGAGTGTGCTTCATTTAGTATCTCTCGATAGACAACATTTTTTGTCAATCCTGCAGCATTTCCTGTATCACAGGACACATCTACTACAACTTTGATTTTTGATGCTGCCGTGGCACGGGAAAGAGCAACATATAATTGTTCATGCGAAAACACTGGTTCCAGCAAATTAACACCAACAATATCCAACGTCTGTCCTTGAGCCTTGTTTATCGTCATAGCAAAACATAACCTTATTGGGAATTGACGCCTGGTGAATTGCACAGGGTAAAGCTTAGCATCTGTTGGCTGTAACGAGATACGAGGTATAAATACAATATCACCTTGATGCTCTCCAATTGCTATTTGTGCCATTATAACATGCTTATGCAATTTTCGACATATTAGTCGGGTTCCATTGCATAATCCCTTGGAAGGATCCAAATTCCGCAGCATCATTACTGGGCAGTTTTCCTTTAACACAAGTTGGTGTGCTGGCATGCCAGGAGGGCATATTGAGTGTATCAAATCAACATATAGACCCTGATCTGCTGGGTTAACTGTTTCATCAATGCTTGTATAAATACACTCTTTTCCTGGAAATCTATTAATCAACAGCTGATTTATCTCATCCACGGAATCATTTCTAGGTGCTAGTATTGCAGATTGCGTCATAGATATTGCATCAACAGAATAGCGCTTTAAATCTGGGAACACAAAACTTACAAGTTGCTCCACAACTGTAATATTTTGCCTAGTTGGGATAATCATTGATTCAGGAATTGTTATTTCATCATTTAAATTGCATGGTTCTTCTCCGTCACCAACCCTCAACAAATACTTACTAAATGCAGGATCTGTTCTAGCTCTCATGTTTTCGTTTAACGTGTATTTTTTAAGACAACCCCATATATGCGATCTCACTAAGCTCGCATCTATACAATCTTCCTTTGTACCTTTTGGTATAACGGGCAACACTTGTCTAAAATCCCCACCCAAAACCACGACTTTGCCACCAAATAAACTATCCACTTCTGTTACATCTCTCAATAAATTATCCAGTGCTTCAATAACCTGTCTTCTCGCCATTGATGCTTCATCCCATATAATTAACGAAGTCGCTCTGAGTAGTCTAGCTAAACCTGTTTGTTTGCCAACGTTGCAGGTTACCTTGCCATCTCTTTCCACCGGGATCTTAAATCTTGAATGCGCAGTGCGACCATTGGGCAAAATTGATGCAGCAACTCCCGAAGTAGCAGTTGCTAGAGCGATACCTTTGGCAGACCTTACAGTGGCAAGTAAAGCACGGTATAAGAAACTCTTCCCTGTGCCACCAGGACCATCCACAAAGAAACAAGTACCATCATTTTTTTTAACAGCTTGTAAGATTTCACTATAAGCCTTTGATTGATCTGAATTCAGTTTTGTCACGCTTAGCATATCCAAATCTGACACTTCTATATCTTGTTCATCCAAGATTTCTTTGCACAATAGATCGTCTTGATTTTTATCCAACAACAAATCATCGAGATCAAAATCGTGTAAAGTCTTGCCCATAGACCCTAGAGTAGACTTCAGAAAACGTAATAAAGTTTGGCGTGCTTCAGTTGGCAACATTCCCTGTCTCTTGACATAGTCTTCCGTCAAGGGCTCTTCAAATTTCAGCAGGAGCTCCTTTGGATTAAGTGCACCACAGAATACAAGCATAGTACAGAACAATTGTCTCAGGGAATTAGGCATCTGATAACCACACGATTCTTCCAAGCACTTTTCATTACTTTATCATCAACAAGCAATCCATGAGCCACTGCTGCTTCCCTATAGGTTGCATATGTTTTGTCCTCGATAGTCCTTAAGAAAGAAAATGAGGTTGGACATCGCACATGATTCAATAATAATCTCAAATAGTACAATTCACCTTGGGATGGATTGACAGCTATAATACGACCTATCACATTCTTGTGCTGTCGTTCAGTCCAACATCTCATTTTCGTTGACCAAACAAATGCTGTTGGGAAATCTTTATATAAGAATTTGCCTTTCTTGGCATTCTTATTGTATTTATTCATATAGAAGAACTGTGTCAGCATTGTCCTTGAGAAGAATTCTGAATCAGCTATGCTGTCCAAATTTGTTGTTTTTTTAAAGCCAACAATTTGACAGTTCTCAAGATGCAACTGAAGAGCTATAACCGATGGATGCATATCAAACAAGTTGAATCTATAAATTCGTCAAATTGCCTCTGGAGGTGTGACCCATCTAGCTGTTTGAAATTGTGTGATTTCATCAACAGTTTCATTCTTTCGCTGTGCAATAATTTTGAAGACAATTTTATCATGCCCTTTATATATATACTTATACAAATATTTAACAGCCTTAATGGTTGAGCAAATCTCAACATTTACATGACAATCTAACATAGCCAATAGATATGGACTATAAGGGACAACCCATCTATTATCCAGAATTTGCTGACGCACTCGAACTTGCTTGCCATCATTTCTTCGTCGGTAAACTGGATAACCATCTTTTGCAACAGTTGTCGCTTGCGTGAAATTTTTCGGATAATGGTTATTACACTTACCATTTTTCATGCAGATATTACCTGCATTAAGCTTCCCACAAGGACCATGCATCATGTGTTTCAGCACAGCTGCATAAAGATGGGGATTTTCAATTTTATCAGGTATTTCGGCTGATATAAATTGATCAAAATCGTTTGGTGTTACAAGCTTGTGCCCCCTTTTCAGTATTAGTAGCAAATGCACATGTGGTAAACCTCTCTTTTGGAACTCAATTACATAAGTGTATGCTTGAATAGGACCAAAGAATTTCTTCTTGATCACTTCCTTTTTCAGCTGTTCGAATTTGCTCCTGAAAACTCTGGTAACAAGATCAGGCCTATTTTGCACATCTTCATGAGCTTTGAGTTCATTAGTAATCTCTATCCATTTGGGATTATAGGTCATGGTTAAGAATATATCCAGTTTTCCATATTTATTCACCAATGTCATTGCATACAGGTATCTTTTGTGCATGTCTCGGGGCCCCCCTATAAAGGATCCAGGAAGAATTATTGGTGCCCCAATTTTTGACCCTCTTGATTCTCCTTGTGCAACACTATCAATAATTCCTTGGTACAAATCCGCCCTTATTTCATCTTGGTGATGTCTGAAATAATCCAATCTCGAAGTTTCAATTTTGACATACATATCAACAGCGTATTGCTGAAGGAGTCTACCCGATTCTAAGATTATAGAATCAATCTTTGGACGCAATTGAAAGAGATACGCATAAAACTCACGAGCCGAAACCATATTTTGTCTTTTAGAAGCATCCTCGTAATCTGAGCGTAAAAACCATCACAAATAAGTATATATATATATTGACGTAAATATTTGAAATAAACACCTTATTAATTTATTGAACTCACGTAAGGATTCTTCGCCGAGAAGCTGTTCTACCGTTGCATATGTATTCGATCCACTTGCGCGCTGACCAGCTGATTGAATTGCACGTCTGTTGGAGCTATTTCTCTTGATACCACGATGCCATCCTGGTTCTCCATACGAAAATAACAATGGATATTGAAGAGGATCATAACATCCATAATAATACTTGATCGCAACACTATGACCATCATGCTTCTCAACTAATATATTACGTTCTCTCAGTTCTGAATCATCCTCGTCATCCTTCTAGATGAGCGCCACCTGCGACGCTGTTGGCGCATCGAACGTCTTATCACTCACAATTGGATCAGCTTTAAGCCTTATCTCATACGAATCTATGTTCGGCATCATTGCTAGGGATCTGAAAAATTTTGAATATGGATTGGGTCTCAAGATATCTATAAGTTCAGTAACAATGCCTCTATCTAAATCCTTGAGACACCCTAGTCTGTGGTCAATTTCTTTCGCAGTGTCATAATAATATAACTGGAGATAGGAAGGTTTTCCATCTGCAGGGCACAAGCCATGCATGAAATGATAAATCTGACCTTGGGCACGGAAAGTATAGATTCTTTGATGATTTTTGGTGTACCGCGAATCAAGAGTCACACCAAAGGAAGTGAAAGCAAACATATTATTGTATGGGCGAATATGACCTCGGAAATCTTTGCAAAATTGCGTAGAACCTCGATACAACTCTAGGAGCTTTTCTGGAGCGCGGAAAGGATGCACAGAGACCTGACCCTTACAATAGCAGAAACCATCAGGTTCAAAGGCAAAGCGTTTCGCATCACAGCACATGCACGGAGGTACAATTGGTAGCACAAATGCTTCGGTTGGTACTGCACGCCTACGAATAACTGTTCGCCTGGTATTTACAGTTCGTTTACCTATGTTTCCATAATAGAATAAGGGCAAACTATTAGGTGCATTAGATTGTAATTTAATATACTACGAAATCATTATTGAGTTTCACTTTGGCAACCATACTTGGCCTTTTCTCAATTGCATCCACTATGCGAGAGCTTGAACCTGATATTATATTCTATAGTTAGATTAGCTATCCTCTACTCCGAAATGAACAATTAGATTATTAGATAGTTTACTCACTCTCTATTTTTACTATCTAAAATATCAACTCAAATATGAAGCTCACCTATCTCATGTACACTGACTGCACAACATTGAACAGCGGATTGAGAAACCTCTCGGAGAACACCAGCGATAGATGATTGCATACAATACTCATCTGTTCCCATTGCTTCAACTGCTACCTGCCGAGTCTCAACTTGTGAGTTGATATCCCAGGGGGATCTTGTATCCACCACAGTATTTACGGTTTCTATGCACATGTTTTTGTAAAGCTCTGAACTGCAAACTACCTGTTTTACGTTTTTGGGACCTCTATCCCTATGTAAACATGGTTGTTCACAACATTCATTCTGTTTATGTCTATCTAGATTTCGAATATTAACATACATATTTGTATTATCAATAGACGCAAAGCTAAACTGGCCATTACACATCACCTTGCATGCATTTGCGGGGAACAATGGAGAGATCCTGTCCTCACACGCTGATATTGTTCCATCTGGTGTTGGTTTAATTGCAACTCCTAAGTTATTTGCAAGTCCAGGTTCTTCAGCTACCGTGGAACACACCATTTCCTGACTTTGATTTTCAAACAAAACAGGAGCGTAGACTGATTGTATTTGTTTCCCATGGCCGTTTCCTTCTGTTAACCATGAATGTCTGCAGCTATTATCAACCCTAGCATTTTGAGGGTCGCGAATTTCAGCACATATATTGGCTCTCTTCGCATAAGCAAACCTGCATCGTTCACTACGTTTCGCTTTCACTACTTCTTCCAGATTATTATCTAGGTTTCTGCGACGTTGATTTCGCTTATCTTTCGTCTCCTGCGATAGTTCAGCATAGGAAATTCGCCGTTTCTTCTTTGGATCCATGATGGTCAACCGATAAAGGTACTGTAAAATGCAGTAATATTATTCATATCTTATTTATTCGTATTCCATTATTGAAACTTCCCTATCTGGCTATCCTAATATAGTAAACATGTATGAATAACAAAAGGTCGTATTGGTTAGCAACAGGAAGAATATTTACCCAAAAACCAACCACATATAAAAATCAAACAATAGTATTCAAGTTTTGTGCGTTAGCATTTAACTATTCACGAATTTTACAGTGATCAGTAGACACTATAATTATACTAAATCTACACAACAGCGATTAATATCTATGAATAACATCCGAAACTAACCCAAAAGATCATTCACCACATCTAATCCCTGCAAATTGTTCTACCTAGCTATACTAATCTGGCAAACATGTACGAGCAACAAACGATCATATCAGGTAGCAACAAGAACAATATTTACCCAAAAAACAGAACAGAAAAATACAGCACCTTAATACGTGAAATTCATGCTAGTTTCTCTGATAACTAATACTCCGTAAAATACTTCAATGGTCATCTTCACTCTGTCGATTAGCAAAAGTAACAGTGTTGGACAAGCGTACCTTTTCGATGGCTGTTAATCTTCAGTCCAAAGTATTAGCACGAATTATTTTGCACCGGTCAGCAAAGAACCAACGAACAATTCAACCTACACCCTTATAGTTCCCTGTTTTTCTTTTTTTTTTCCTTCACCTTTTTTGTTACTTTATAATTTATTCAGTTTACTGTCATGTACATTTAAGGGAAAGTAATAACACCTGCTACTGTTGTACCAACACACTATTGTACCCTCAATACACATCACTTTCTGCACACCTTTATTATGGTAATCACATCACGAACTTTTCTTAGATTTGTTTGCAGGTTACAATATCTCCCGTGATACGTTATCTATCTATATCACCTAAAAACTCAATCACTATTTACAAACTATTTTGGTCAATTTTCGTCCTGGACGAATATAGGTGAAATAACCCTAGAAAGTTAGACTTCGCAAACTAATTTTTCATGCAGCGAACAGCATAATAAATAATCGTCCCTCGCAAATTTAACCCAAAACATTTCACATATTTGTCTGATTTACTAACTATTATAGATAGTATGAATAATTGTCCATAATTGGGAACATGTAACACGATTTTGAGTTTCAACAATCAGTTGATTGGTTAATAATAAGTTACCCAAAATTATTACTTTGCCACAACCGTACGAATTTAAAACCTACAATAATACACCGAGCAATTTGTATTTTGTAAGTTTAAAAAAAAAAGAGAAGACGAGATAATTTTTTTCATACCATTGGAAATTGGAATTTGAATTCTTATTTTATATATAATTTAAATCATTTCATAATACCCTCCTTTCTTTCTTTTTTTTTTCAATCGAAAACTAATACGACCTATAAATAATTTACTAATGTCAGAAAATAATCCAACCTAATTTTTTATCAACAACCCTATAATAAAGCTGGGATATTTTGAAATTTTGTGCGTATCACAGTACTCGAGTATCCATTTATTCTGACAACACAACTTTGTAACTGCTCATATACTCAGCTGCAGTAGCATCAGCACCATAACTGCTGACCGCAAATACATAAATTCACACCGTGGATTTCACCAGAGGAATACGTATACTATACAGGATACAGTGATTACTGTTGCCATCCACTTTTTCAACAGTGTAGTTGATACACGGAATCCGAATCTGACGCCCAACGAAGCGATTGCAAAACACGCCCATCACACGAGTACTTTACACCTTACCCTCTGTCCTGACCTGGTTTTTTTTTTGTTGCAGCTATAATGATATACCACAGAACTACGAAATTACTCAATCAGTTCTCTACCACGCAAAATATCTTCGTTACTTACGGAGCAAAACCATCTTTACACGAGCAGAAGAGGTTTTGCTCCCATGCATAAACAAGGGTAACCGAGTATCCTAAATCACCAACCCAATTATACGCTTCTGTTGAGAGCATCTCCCACCAATCGTTACTCAAGTAAGTTCTACCTTTTTTGCGCTCTATTATCCATAACACATAACTTCTTCATTGCTAATATCCTGTCTCTGAAGTCCTTGTTAAATTCTGGCATAGCATGTTTTCCTAATCTGTACTGGGTAGAAAAATTTTAGCCTAAGTATTAGTTTCGCATGCACAAAATATACATAACTACTATACAACATTACCGAAGTTTTTCTCCAGTATTCAAAACATCATCGTTCCTTCGAGCCCAACCCATCGTTACACGAGGAGAAGATGTTCTACCCCCTAGGCATAAACAACTGCAACCAGGTATCATAAATCACCAATCCAAGTATACACTTCTGTCGATAGCACCTCTTGCACAAATCGTGCCTATCTAAGTTATAACTTTGTTGCCCTTTATTATCCAGACAAAAGTTCTTAATTGCTAATATTGAGTCTTTGAAGTCCTACCTAGATTCTGGCACATTATGTTTTCTTACTCTGTACCCCTTATAGAACACCTTTGCTTACCTATCAGTCTGGCATGCATGAAATGACCAGAACTACAAAATAAGCTCCACAACATCATTCAACTTTTGCCACAACTCCAAAAGTACTTCATAAGACCTGTGAACACGAAATCATATTTATTACCATGTCATGGTACCGTGACACAAAATTAATCACCTCTGTATATTATTTCCCACCCAGATCAGGATCATACCACACCAGCAATCAAACTATGTACTGAAAATCCCACGATTGGTTGGCCTCAACCTGTGCAACATTTGTTGGTAATATATCCGTGCGAAAGAATAACAGAACAGAACATCGTGGATCAGATTATTACCTACAGACGGATGATGGAAGGCTGGTACTGGTTGCATCATCGTTCCCATGTACCTCAAAGAATCTACGCTATGTTGTTAATCGTGACTTCATAATTCGCTACTCCAACATGTTTAACCTGGGCTCAATTTTTGCATGGAATGCTTGCGACCAGTTCAAGCATTGGATGCAATCCCTGATTCACTGCACTCCACGGTATATTGAACCTCATTTGAGAGCAATCAACCAACTTGGTGCCCCAGACAAACACGGAGGTACTTTTGCTAATCTAAACTATACCCATTACATCAAAGTAGACATTTTTATGGTTCCTGATTACTTCCCTAACCTGTACTTCAGTAAACCATTCATGCTAGTTTCTAGCTCCAATTAAACTACAATACAATGAGATGAAAGTGGTACGTTGTATCGTTTCTTTCACAATAACATTCTTGCCCTCGCACAAACATTTGATCACTAACTATGATTTGGCAAAAAATGTCTGCAGCAAATTCCATCACCATTCCAACAATACATGTTTGTCCCCAAGCAAGCAATTCTCACAATAAAGAGCGGCCGACGAAGTTACTGTGCCAAGATAGAAGACTTTGTTATAACCATTGGTTGGCAGAACATAATTCTTGACCACACCTTTGGCAAGGGCTACACCGCACTGTTTGCATTGATTGGTCATTTAATGCTCGACATGTTTATTTTTGATTGCAAAGGAAACTCAGTTCAATACAATTGGAGCACAACTGAACCAGTCAAACATCTAAATGCACCATCAACATGGGATTCCAATCAAATGTTCACCAAGGTTACCGGCGGTAAGTTAGAATAACCGCAATTATTTACAACAACCATCATATCATTTACAGTTCTTAATTACTTTATGCACACATATGCAGCCAAGTTACTAACAGCATGTACGCCCCACGTATTTCGGCAAATCAGCACAGAATATCGATTCTGCAGGAAAATAACTCCAGCCAATTGGGCCACAATGGTATTCTTTCTGCAATTAAGATTATGCCTAACCAAATCACATATACTTGAACTTTTTTTGATGATCTTCTTACTCAGATTTAATTTATTAACGCAAACAAACTCTTCCACACCTAGGAACTGTGCCCAACACTCCAGGAGCTAGCACACGTTGAAGGCCTAAATCAGTTTATTGTCAAAACCAAAGAACAGGCTTGGTAAATTTCGTACGTTGATGGTTGCCTACAAGGCTTGGGCTGGGAATCATTTATGATAGCTCATACCTTGAGTGATGACAATACAATTGTTTTTAGCTTGGATGTTGATTTAAATCTGATAGCAATGGTGTTTGATCAAGATGGATGAGAGCGAACATTTTACTGGTACACCAATACTGAAGATGCTACAGCATCCTTCGATCAAGAAATGCAGTAATCCAACATCCCATTCCCGGAATCCCAACTTCCACAGAATTCTCCTATTTGTAACAGCAATTTCGCCACTACTTTCCTGTGTTGTCGTAACTCAAATACCAAGCAATTTGAATATTGTATCCATGTCTTGTGGTAATGCTATGAGCATACCAATACTGTATCTTCATCGACTGTTCTAAACACTTAATTATTATAAGTTTGCCCTCTCTCATTTTCATGCACTCAAAATTCCTGAACCAACTCAATTGTACTAACTACAATCCACAACTTTCTTCGGTGCAGCAACTACGTAATACCGTGACAACACAAACTAAACTATTTATCACCAACAATAAATAACCATAGAGAAATATCGACAGTAGGACCTTAAACTTACCACCACACTATATATTTTTACTATCCTTCCTTGTAACAATTTACGATGAACATCGGACAATATGTATTTCACCCAAAAGCATACAACACCATTTTGCAAATCTTTTCATTAGTTGAAGCTACCTCCCATCATATTGAAGGTCCAAAATTGCTCCACTGCTCAATCATCTTTTCAGTCACAAATTGCTGCACTACATAAACATAATTACCTAGATTTGGTTTGCATCAACCGTAAAGGTTTTTGCATAAGTATTTAATCTGAAATAGCAATGTTTTCCTAGCTAATTTCACGACACCCAAAGCCTAATTTTCCTATTGTGCCATTAATCACAACATAACCTGCAATCGCTGCCACCCATTTATTACGTATACTTGTATTACAAAGAATCAAGCCAATTTCAAAGCGTTGCTGACAAATCACACATTTTACCCATTAGCAACAACCAACGAACTAATGACGGCGTCACGAACATTTAAGCAATCCCAATGGGGTGCACTCCTCTCACAATTGACATTATCGCTGCTTCTTGTTTCTCAATGGAATTTCAACGATCTTAATCACTGAACGCACCCAGGACTTGCCTTTAAGAGCGTTCGCAACAAGAGAACAAGAATTAGTTAGGGAAGATTTTATCCAAACAATTTGGGAATAAATATTTCAATAATCTCAACCATTGAATGTGTTCAGCTTACGATTGCAACAGCACTAACGAGTAACTGAAAACAATTAAAACAGCAATAGGAGCCGAAAGCTCAAACACAAAGGCATGATATGTTAGATGATAAACAACTAAATACAAGCACGTTTTTTACATCACATATAGTATGCAAATGAGCCTAAAGAGCTCGTATTAGCAATGTAATAATGATCAAAGAGTACCTTTATTCCACCACGAAAGACGTGAGACAACGATAACGCTATTGCGCAAACCAACTATATGCCGAGAACAATCGGCAGCAAAATGGGTAAACTGACAATACGTTAATCTCATCGCTCACATATTCACAAGAGTTCAATATCCGCTTAGCAAGCTCATGAATCCCTAACATAGCTTTCTAAGCACATTCAGCAATTTTAAACTCCAAGATTTGATTATATATACGATAATAAGAGTTGCGGTGCTGACTACAATCGAATCAAAGATCCCTAACCTGCCCAAAATAAAACGCTTAATATTTATCTCAAAGCTACATCCTACAATTTGCATGGCCAGTTCAGCAATCGATAAGTTACAACTGTAACATAACTAAACCCAAAGCTATTATTTATTAAAATTAACCCCATGATTACTACCCAACTAACCATTCTGCACCAAGTCCGTCAAATTTTCAGTTCTTTCCGCCATAGATTCATTTTCCACAATGTCAACGCTTGATCTGTCATCTGTATCAATAGCACTCTCAACAGCCATATATTGTTGTATTTCCTCATCGAGATACTTTATCAAAGGCAATTCTGGGGCAGCCGCCAGAACTTGATTCAACACTTGACATCCATCACTTGTTTCTTGTAATCGTCGCAACACAGCGCATAATTCTAGTTTAAGCTGCCGGTAAAGAGCCCAAATCGAACCTTCACCTTCTTCAGCACGAGGTAACGTTTCTTCCTCAGGTAACGCTGGTATTCATGTAACGTACCAGGGCAACCTGCTACCATCGAAAATGCTCTGTCCCTGCATAATCGCAAACATTTTCACAAATTCATCCCAACAATGGAACCAAGAAACTAATGCCACATATATAAGTCTCGTGGAATATAAACTCGTCCCAAATTTGGCTAAAGACGCAAACAAGCGCAAGATATCGAGTACACTGACTGCGGCAGACGGGCCAACAGAAGTACATCCAAATCACTGAACACAATACTCCCTCGTTACCGTAAGGTCTAACAACTTTACATTTTTTTTAAAAATTTATTTAGGCATCTGAAAAAATTAACCATATATTTTAATCCGTTTTTTTTTTTTAAACGGGAAATACAAATGTTGTTCGATTGATTTTAGTTTATCCTATTAAGAGCCATATACAATTTTAAAATTCCCAATATTCCTATAAATAACGAGGGGGAGAATATATATAATATTCAAGAACGATGATACAATAATTGTGATGATGTCATGGATATAAGTCAAAGATTTCCAAGTACATCGGAGCATTAAATGCAACATTTCTTCCTACTCTCGGCAAACATTCCCTCTATTAACCCACACCAGTACATACACAGCCTAGTCTCCTGTCACGCCCTCAAATTTCAACAAAATAATAATCATTTTAAATAATAAAATCATTAATGAAGTACCGATAATACCCAAATGATATATTTTCCCCAGTTCTCAAAGTTAAAATTTACAAGTTACAATCCTGGTTCGAAACCCCAAGTTATGCAAATACCAAAATAATATTACAATTTTCAATATTCATTCTTTCGAATACTACTTTCAAATAAGATGCGAATTCAACTCATCCTTTATACCTCCGAGACAAACGAACAACAAGCACGAGATGCACGCCATGCCGATTTCCTTGCTTTTTACCTGAAAATGATAGGTTGAGCTATACTAGCCCAGTAGAGAAATCTATACGCAAGTTATAGGAAAATATGATGAGTTATGCATCTAGAGTGAGAGAGTAACGACAGATAAACCCAAGTACACAAGACTGTCAACATCAGCACACTATGATCAGGGATTCGAGGCGACCTATATGAAGGATCTATTTGCTCATATGTCAAACAAGGACCATCAATATTCCTACATCATTCTAAGTAAATAAACAACAGCTTTAGTACCGTTCATTATATCTCGTACAATTTCACAATCTTTCACATTGCACCTTTCATCACCAAATCCCATTTCTCCTTATCATCAGTCATCAGAATCTCTTTCATCAACTTCATAAACCAATTTCGTGTCACATGTCTGAGCCTAAGCTCTTGCCAGGCACTTACTCAATAAGTAGCCCTGAAGACAAATGATATGAGCATTTAGCTCCTGCCAGTCATTTACTCATTCAAGATTATACGATTTGAGCATATAGCTCCCAAGCAATTACTCATTCAAGAGCCTTGTAATTATACGATTTGAGCATAAAGCTCCCAGACAATTACTTATTCAAGAGCCCTGTAATTATACGATTTTGAGCATAAAGCTCCCAGGCAATTACTCATTCAAGAGCCCTGTAATTATACGATTTTGAGCATATAGCTCCCAGGAAATTACTCATTCAAGAGCCCTGTAATTGTACGATTTGAGCATATGGCTCCCAGGCATTTACTCATTTAAGAGCTCTGTAATTATACGATTTGAGCATATAGCTCCCAGGCATTTACTCATTTAAGAGCCCTGTAATTATAAGATATGAGCATTTAGCTCCCAGGCATTTACTCATTCAAGAGCCCTGTAATTATACGATTTGAGCATATAGCTCCCAGGCATTTACTCATTTAAGAGCCCTGAATGTTCTCGTTGTGTCCGATTGTTATTCACATTTCAATTCGCATTTCCAATTTACAAGCACCAAACTATCTCTTTGTGACCATTTGTCATCCACGCTCATTCCATGTTCCACAAACATCAAATCATTCAATCGAATCCAAAAGTCATTTAATCAAACAAGTACTTCTCTACCAACTACGCACGTCACAATATTTCTTATAGTCTACAATGTTCACAGACTCCTTTACGCTACTATAGCCTTTACGATAATACTCCAACTATGCTAACGAAAAACCAATGGCATAGATACGTTTGACGAGTCGTATGATACGATCTTTCAAGCTTAGGAATGATTATCAGCTATTCTAATTTTCAGCAGAGCAATCCGTGTTCAAAATTTTATTAAAAATAGCATACTCAATATTTTTCAATGATTCTAACACCAAAATATCACCAACTTACCCCTCCTTAAAACCTACAAGGACCCATAACCAATAGGGTCGTTTAACCATAGCTAAACAATGAAAAACGCTGCTCAATGAGCTGCCCAGATTTTCAGATTTACAGGACAATCTTCTAAAAATCATTATAAATCAAGTGCTTAATATTTTTGAGCGATTCCAGTCCCAAAAGTTGCGCGATTGAATGAAGCTTAAAAGTCACGAAGGAACTCTTGTCAAATCTGCACTCCAAGGATAGTTAAACAGGGGTTTACCGAGGCTACACAAATCTGTCACGCAACACGACAGATTAACACTCCTCCACTCAAACAATCATAAGTTTCTGTGTACTAAGAGTTTTCAGACGATTTTAGTGGCAAATGAAAGCTAACTTCAAGACCTTCGAACCGATATAAAGTTTTCATAAAATGGACTTCGGACGAGAAAGTTATGGCCATTCGAAGTGGGCTGAAACCCAGAAAACGAGACAGATTGCAGACCAGATTTCTAAAATCCACCATTAATTCAATTCTCAACGGTTTTGGGTGATTCAAGCGGCATTAGAATGGGCTCTAAGTCTACTCTATTTCATATGAAGGAACCAAAATTCAATCATGAGTTTAAGAAGGCGTAAAACTCCAAAAACAGAGACCCTGTTCTGCAGATTTTCGGAAATGGAACAAACAACCTCAAACAACGAAACAAAGCACGATCCAGGTACATAAACACCGTATAAACGCATAACAAGCGTAAGAAATCCCTACCTCAAGGGTTTTGAGCAAAACCCGATCCTTTGACCAAGTCAACCAAGCTCCCACGTGGTCTGATCATGATTTTTCTTGGATATCCGGAAAGCCCATGCGCCGTATAACAATTTTAATTCTTGAATTTTAATTTGTTCGGAATCACGCTCTAAGTAGATGAAATCGAGGAGAGAAGAGAGGAGAGAGTTTTCGGAGTAGAAGAGGAGAGAGGGACTGCCGAGAGAGTGAGAAAGGGAGGAAATGGGAGAAATGATTCTCCTGGGAAATTATAGAAGTGGGGAGCAATCCCCCGCTTCTTGCACCACACTCACACGTGCACCCCTCACACAATTACCCTTATATCCTCCAACGAAGGCATCACACCGAATATCCGTACCGTCTATCTCGATGGGCCGTACATTAACAAAAGAGAAAAAAAAAAAAAAATTATAACGTAAAAAAAAAATACGGGTCTCTACAACCTATCCTCCTTAGAGAAATTTCGTCCTCGAAATTTATTAGTTGGGTTTGGATCCATTCTTACCCAACTAATAAATGAGTTGGGTTGGGTCTATTTTTTAGTTGATGGGTCTGGGTTTGTTAATGGATCTGGGTTCAATTTGTCACCCCTACAATTAACATGGCAAATTCGCTTGCAGCAGTAGTCAATCACACTCTATACTACAAGGTAAGAATGAACACGACAGAACCAGATTTCATGTGATACAAGCACGATGACTTATTTACCTCACACGAGTCAACAATCCGAAGTGAGTATGTATATATCTTTCTGCTTGAATCTGATCATTGCATTAGACAGCACTGCAAAGTTTAACTTGAAGCTGTGGCCTGCCTGTTTTGCGGTTCCATCCCCGTAAGGCCCCTCCTCCTCCCCCAAGTCCTCTAGGATAGTATAGATTGGGAATAATGAATGGGGAGAAAAAAAATTGAAACGTTGCGTCTGTCAAAAACAAAGGAAAACAGATTATAACTGTTAGGAGAAATTCAAAACATCAAATTAGGAGAAATTCAAAACATCAAATATTGCTTAAAAACATTCAATTGTGTCATGAATAAGGTTAGAGAATGTACATCAATGATTTTTTCAACATATGCTAGTGCTTCAAAAAAATTCGCGATTGCGGTTTCCGAATCCCATTACACATTGACTGATACTCGGGTCTTGATTTCCGTTACTCGCGACCGCGACCATTACACTAGCCGTTCCTGACATATTGAACCATGGCAGTGACATTCTATAGGATGAGTGAAGTTGCAAAACCTCCTCAAATTTGGTAGTTTAGAAAGTTTCAAATCTGTCAACTCAGGGAATAGAGTTTTCTCTATTTTTATTATTTGTTCATCTTCAATTTCTTCTTCCCGGTCAACTACTGCTTCCATCTTCCAACAATTGTCAATCCACAGTGCCGGTTCCGGCATTTGGGTTGCCCTAGCCCAATATTATGCTTTGTTGCCCACTTACTATAAAATCATACAAATAAAAAATAAAAAATTCAAGTACCAAAAAAAAAGTTACATAATTTTTTCGCTTGAATTACATCAAGAAAATCAACATTAAAATGTAATTCCCGTTTACAGTGCTTTATGATTAGCACGATCCGATTTAAAGAAAATAAAATTTTTCTAGCATTTTTTGAAGCAAATTTTTAATTGATTCATCGTACTTTACTTATCCAAAAACTTGAGACCTATTTCGCTATCTTTTGTTTTTCGGGTTTTATTGTTGATATATGTGAAGAGAATGGCTTGTCTTGAAAAGCATAAGAAGTAGTTAAAAAAGCCCCAAAATGTCCAAAAAAATTCTTAGTGGAATTGCTTCTCATTTACAATTGAGATCATTGTCAATCTCTTTAATCTTATATTGCGAAGTGGTAGTTTGAAGATATAAATAAAAACCGTGTTAACTTACTTATTTAGCTATGACTTTTTTTAAATCAAATGTAAGAATATATCATTTATAAATTATCGTTGGGAGGGGGAAAAAAAGAGGTAGAGCAAAAATTGTGGATTGGAGTAAACAAAAAGAGAGATAGAATGGAGGAAAAACAAGATAGGGACTCCTAGGGATCAAACCCTAGAGCCACGGCATGATTAACAATCGCAGGAACCATTACAGCAAGCGAGTGGCTATGCTACAATGGGAAACTCTTTTAATTTATAATCTAACTCGAAAACGGTTTTTTTTTTTTTTAGTTGGCCCAGCCCGGGGGTTGCCCAAGACCGAGGGCTTGCGGGGCTTACCCCGGGGCCAGCCCTGTCAATCCATAGTGTTTGGAGATTCAGAAGAACTCTAGCCAGAGAAGGATGGGACGTATTTCTCAAACTCCTAATATCATTCATTGCGAGTTCTTTCAGCTTAAAGAACGAGAAGTCCGGAAGTTCACTACTCCATACGTCGCTCACATTCGGCAACCGTTCTAGTATCAAAACCTCCAAGCTAGGAAATGTAACCTGCAAAGTAGTATGATTTTGTTAACAATCACTGTGTTTCAGAAAAAAATCATAGTAGTATAAATTTAGGAGACTTAGTAGCTCGAAAGTGTCCACAGCATTGACTGCCTTCTTCAATTTACCTTTTCGTTGAAGAGAGGTTGAGATTGCATTTGGGTATGGAGGTGGTCCGTTGATTTTGGTAGAGTAGTATTCCCGCTCGGGAAGAAATTCACAAGGTTTGGTAGACCACGAAGCACTAATTTTTGCAACTGGGGGAACTCAATTTCATCCACTGAACTTTCGCCCAATCCATTCTCCTCTGCAACAATTCCTGATACCATTTTACAGAACGATATTTCAAGGGTACGGAGTTGTGGGATGCTCTTCGTCACGGTAGGTGCGAATACATAGCTCAACCTGTGACAATTGTTAATATCTAAAGTCTGAATGTACTGGAAGCCTGTGGGATCTCTCTTTGAAATATAACTCAATTTGGGTAGACCATATAATTTGACAAGTTTGAGTGGAGATAAAATCTCTGGGTTTGGTTCATTAGAATGCACCCCTGCTTCCAATTCAAAAACTACCTTCAGTGACTCGCAAAATCTTACTTCCAGTGTCTCAAGATCTCGCAGTATCGGAAGCAATTCTGATGGAAATACACAAAGCAGGTTGTTGCAGTCATTCATGGTAAATTGAATCAGTTTGGAGTCTGGACAATGACCCCTTTGAAAGTGAACCATGTACTATTCTTTCAAGATTCTTTAACTTGCTGACTTTTAGGACCTCCAGGTTAGGTAATGAGACCTGCGAACAACTCATTTGGTCACTGTAATTATAAAGCCTGCAAGTTTGTCGAGTATAATTGGGTTGGGAACAGTTATCCAAACAAGAAAGCATATGGAAATATGAAATCATCTTAATGCCTCTTCTTTTTTCCAATTCATGGATTGTGGCCTTGAAATTTAACACCTATGATTGAAATCAAATAATTGTACCATGATTCCGAACTCAAAAATCATGGCTAAAACTCGAAAGTAATGGGTTTCAAGTGTAGCTTTTAACATCCCACATGCGCAATTGCGCAAAAGGAAAAGTAGAAAAAAAGATAATCCTATAAAGCTCTTGGTTAACTGTTGTACTCCCCATTCTACTATTCATACTCTCTTTTTTGTCTTTATCCACTTGAATTTATTATCTTGCCATTTATTCAATATACTTTTTCTCTCATTTAAGGACAATATTGTAAATTCATGCTGATAAAACACAAAAAAATGAAGTGTGGATTGTTTTTAAGGGGAGTGTGAAAATTATTCACCTTTTTTTTTTACATCTAAAAGAGTGAGAGAAAAGATAAGCAGCCATACCATTTGGGGAAAAAGAGAAAGGAAGCCGGCATCGTTGTTTTCCTCTGAATGGGAAGTACTGTTGCTGTGGAAGAGGCAGTTTAACCGTTCCAATTTATAGAGATCCAGACGTTTCAATTGAGGGAAATCAATATGATCAATCCCTCTGTAGAAACCTGTGAGACTTGGTAGACTCGAAAGAGATAAGGATTCCAATTTCAGAAACTCGATTCTGTTGGTTGCAACATGCACGGCTCCTCGTTGCTCCCTCCAAATAACTTCTTCCATCATACCACAGGATTCGATCATAAGATCTGTGAGTTGAGGGAGACATCCTACAATTGGTAGCGGGAAGAGATGTCTCAATTGTCTACATTCTGTGACTTGGATGGAAGTCAGTTCCCCAAAGGAACCCGCTGGGATTGGGCTACGAGATATCTCTCTTACATTAGCAAGCTGATCGATCCACAATACCTCCAGGACAGGGAAAACAGCAGGAGCGCGAGATAGTTGGACCGGATTCATTGCGTTGACAAGACATTTTTGTTTGACGTGACAATCAGAGATATACAGATACTTCAATTGTTGGAGTCCATCAACAAGAACCAGTCGTAGTAACTCCTGCACCAGATCATCACATCCATGCCCTCGAAGTGATAGAAGATCACTACGCCTTAAGAGTGAATCAATCCCTCCGCAATTTGGACAGATCGTATCCCACGCATTGACCCCCAACATCCTTTCGCAGTTTTCGGGAAATATGTATGGACCATAATAGCTACCATCTTCAGCTTCATGTTCATAACCACGAGGGCAATCATTCCCCAAATCAAAGCAATTATTTATGAATACCTTGTATATTTCCAGTTTGCTAAATATTGGAACTGTTGGGATACATGCAACACGTGCAAATTGCTTTCGTCTTTTTATCTCTATCGCTAAAGTATTTAAATTGGACAAGGTCTCAAACTCTATTAGGTTTGCATTTCTCCTCTCTGCTTCGTTGTCTTCTCCTTCCCAATGCTCAAACCAGTCCATGTATAGTTCTTCTAAACGAACCAAGCGTGAAATGACACCCGGTGGTATTCTATGCAGTGTAGTGCCCCTCAAATCTAACAACCTCAAGTTAAGTAGTTCTCCTATTTCTTCTGGTAGCTCCTCAATTCCCGAATTGCGAAAGTTGAGGGTTTCTAGATTCAGTAGATCTCCAATTATAGATAAATCATTAAATATGCCACGAAATCCTTCAAGTGACAATGTCGTAAGGTTCCTCAATGATTTCAAGGATTGAAATGTCAGGATGCCATCAAAATGACCAATTTCCAAAACTTTTAGTTTCCCCATCCCCTCGAAAAAATCGGGAGGTAGTTTCTCAAGTTTCCTGCATCGTAAAATTAAAAACTCAAGGTTTGGGTATGTCAATCCTTCAGGAAGCTTTGTAATTTTCTCCAATATCACTGAGATGGCAGTATAATGCTCATATGTGACCGTCTTTGGCCACTCAGACAATGCACCATGGCTTACTAGAGCAAAATTATCTTTGGATGCAATAAATATGCCCATATTGCGAACTACATGATGCACTCTTACACACTCTTCTTTTTTATTGTCTAGCAGTAAATAACAGCTCTTTAGATCGTCAACGATAAGAAAAACTCGACGCCTTGCTTTGCCCATTTCATTTATTCCGTCAAAAAGTGATAGCCCCAATCCGTACATGGCCAAATCGTTAATACGGATATCTTCATCCTCTTTAAATAAACAACAAAGCAAAAACAGACGTTTGGCTTCCTCATCTTCCAAATATTTGTAACTCAGCTCTAAACGTGAAAACAAACACTCATTCGCAGGAGTGCAGCTTGCACAAATTAGCCGATCAAGCATACCTTCCCATATCTCCTTAACGGGGTTTCTCCCACTTTTTGTCGAAAGTACACCACCAATAAGTACTAGAGCAAGCGGTAAACCTCCACATTCATTCACAATCTGTTTGGCGATCGGATGCAAATCTCGAGCATGAGCTGAATCACCCGCTTTCTCCTTGAATAGTTGCCATGCTTCATCTTCTGACAAGAGTTGAAGAGGGATCTCCTTTTTAGTTCGAACATCATGCCATAGATCTTGAGTTCGCGACGTATAAAGCAGTTTGAAATTCTTATTAGCACATTCCAAAGGAATTCCCATGGCTTGTAGATCAAAGTCTTCCCAAATCTCATCCAGTATAACAAGGACTTTCTTGTTATCCTGTAGAAGTCTCTTACGTAGGAGATCAGCTCGTACCATCGGGCTATCCCTGTCAACAAGTTTCAAACCAAGCATGTCTGCAATGCAAGCTTGAACATTGGTTAG
>BPLS01010813.1:0-22952 GCA_019656275.1 Rhododendron kiyosumense | reverse complement strand
GGCTCTTATGAGGACCACCTCATTTTAATAAAATGCGGACCTCCCTTTTCCGATCGAATTTTGATAATCCGAGCCGTTCAATGTGTTCAGAACGTAATTTTAAGGGTACCCGGGAGAAATCAGCCGAAAAAATGAACGGGAAGGCTTCATCTGAGCAGTTTTTATTTATTTTTTATCGAACGGTTGCTTCGTTCTCTTCCGACGTAGAAGAATATTACTCCAAGCGTAGGGTTTGAATATCGATGAAGCAAAATAATCCGGAGAAGTCCGGGATCGTACCCAATGGAATTAGTTTATGGCTTGCCTCAGATTTGTAGATGCAAGTAAGGATTTCGACTTTTAGCCAGTCAACTTGGTTTTACTTTGAACGGGGGAATTAAAATGGCTAAATTAATAACGAATTAACTAGGAAAAAGATAGGTTAGGTCTAGGAATCCTAGCACTCATGACTTGGGCTAAATCACATTTTTCACCAATTCACGCGATTTAAAATACACAATTGTAGGTACCCAAATCGGGAAAAAGAGATTCGATTATCAAGCTAGCTCTAGAACTCATTTGGTAAACCCCTCGAGCGACAGAGCTCTAAGCATCATTTGTGGTAGGTAGTCTATGCTCCTACCTACACATGATCAAAGAGGTTAACACCTCGGTAATTCCCCAAATGAATCTGAACCCCACATTAATTTTCAAATCTAGAAATTAAAGCATTATTGGTGAGAAAACGCAATTTTTGCCCAAGCCACGGGATGCTAATCATCCCATGACCCAACCCTTGAAACTACTCACACAAATCTACGAAGATAAGAGCAAGCGAAAATTGACTAAGCATAATTGAAAACACAAGACTAGAAATAAAATGGATCAAACGATAGATCGGAAGAAGAGTAACAACTTTAATTAAGGCAAAAATATCAGAAACTAACAATTAAAGGCAGAAATTGAAATATTCAAAGCTGGAAATTTAAGAACACTCAAGAACACTATTAAGATGCAAGCAAATCTATCCTAGATCTAGAAAATATGGGTACATTTCTGTCCAAAATCGTGCAAAGGTGACATAACGGGGTTTTTATACCGCCCCTGTTTCGTGCACGGAATATCCCAAAAGATGCTCTAAAAATCCCCCGCTAAGGCTCTCGGCATCGATGGCAAAGGGCTTAGATTGCTACACTAAAGGCTTCGGCATCGATGGATCATAATACTTCCCATCGATGCCGAGCAGCTTAGGAGTGAACCGCTAAGTACTTCGGCATCGATGGATCCTCAAACTTCCCATCGATGCCTAACCCAATAGCAGCCTTCCTGGATAAGCCCTTAGGCATCGATGTAACTTATTTTATCCCATCGATGCCGAGATCAATAGTGGCCTTGCTTGCTGCTGCTGTCTTGCTCGGGCAATGCTTGATCTTGCCTTGGCCATCTGCTTCTGCCTTGGCTGGGCCTTGGCCGTTGCTCTTCTGCCCGGGCTGCGCCTTGGCCACGCCTTAGCCATCGGGCCATTCTCAGGCCATGCCACGCTCTAGGCCTTTAAAGCTCCTTCTTAGGCGATTCGCCTACAAAACAACACCAAAACATTCTACGAGCAAAAATCATTAAAAATAACTAATTAGCACTTAAATTAACACTAAGCCTAGATACTAGCGCACCCTATATTCCATTTTCGGGTGCTTATCAACGGTTCAAACAAAAACTGCTCAGATGAAGCTTTTCCCGGTCACTTTTTTTTGCTGATTTCTCGCGGGTACCCTTAAAATCACGTTCTGAACACATTGAGCGGCTCGGATCATCAAAGTTCAATTGGAAAATGGAAGAATTGATCAGAAGGTCCGCATTTTAACTAAAATGAGGACTCTCTCATTTGAGACTGACTGTACACACACGCACACATGCCTGCATAGAGGAGACCATGGTTCGAGTTTGCGTGCTAGCAAAGGACTTGGGAATTGTAGTGTTTTTAGTTAACTTCAAGACTTTTAGCGAAGAAAATTTTCCTCGCCTAAACTATAATTGTGAGTAAATTTTTCCTCGCCTATTGTGTAAACATAGAATTCCTCACCAATTGTGTGAGAAAAGGTGAGGAAATATTTTTTTTCCTCGCAAATACCTTTTGCAACGACCTTTTGGCGAGGATAACGGGTGAGGAAATTTTCCCTCGCAGATATATTTTGCGAGAAAATCAGATGCTTTGGCGAGGAAACTAAATCCTTGCTATAGGTCTTTCGTGTTGTAGTGTACAAAAGAACATCAAAGGCATCAAGCTTTCTCATCCAAGAGCTGGTAACTAGAGTTGGCTATCTACATACACCATGGATTCATGTTTGTATCTTCACATTTACCTGATCTTGTGTTGCTTTAATCTTATCATATTAACGTACTCATCCTCTTCTTCGCTGTCATTATGCCACGAAAATGAGATCAAGGCTTTGCTTCAGTTCAAGCACAATTTTGTCATCGACAAGCTTGCTTCTGTTGACCCTTCTGCTTATCCAAAACTTGAATCATGGAAGCAACTTGATGAAAAGAGCAACAGTTGCTGCTCATGGAATGGCGTCGAGTGTGACCAAGACACCGGTCATGTGATCATCCTCGACCTTAGTAGTAGCTTTCTCCACGGTTCTATCAACTCCAATAGCAATCTATTCACCCTAGTCCACCTTCATAGCCTAAACCTTGCCGATAATGAGTTTAATTTTTCCGAAATACCATCCAGAATTGAACATCTTTTGACGCTGACAAGTCTCAATCTATCCAAATCTGGATTTTCGGTCAGATTCCTTCAGAAATCTCATCTCTCTCCAAATTGGTTATCCTCGATCTAAGTTTGGAAATTGATTTGTATTCTGAAAGTCATTTGAAACTTAGAAAACCCAGTCTAAGAGACCTAGTTCAAAACTTAACCAACCTGAAAGTACTTAACCTTTCTATATATGGTGAACATATCTTCTTCAGTGCCAAGTGTTATGTCAAATATATCCTCTCTAATAACTCTTAATCTTGAAGGATGTTCGTTGTATGGTGAATTTCCAATGGACATTTTTCGTCTACCACAACTACAGATTCTTAATGCAGCTGGGAACTAAAATCTCACTGGCTCTCTACCTGAATTTCAAAGCAATAGTCGCCTTAAGGCAATGATATTCCACCGCACAGGCTTGTACGGTAAGCTCCCAGATTCAATTGGTAGACTTGAATCCTTAGTTTATTTGGATTTGAGTCAAACTAGTTTATCTAGGACACTTTCATCTTCACTTGGCTATCTAACCTGGCTCACTTTCGTCTACCTTTATGATTGCAAGTTTAGTGGCCAGATTCCTTCGTTGTTGGCAAACCTATCATAGTTAACTAAATTTGGAATTGGCAATAACGACTTTGACGTAGGACCACTTTCTTTTCCTCCAAGGAAACGACTCAAACTCACCCGCTTGTATGCAGCCCAAATGAATTTACAAGGTGAGATCCCACTGTCGCTTGCAAACCTGACCCAACTTTCCTATTTAGCCATTGGAACAAACAACCTGGTAGGTAAAATCCCATCCTGGTTCATGAACGTCACTTCCATGGCACAATTCCTAACTCAATCACTCAACTCAAGCGTCTTGATTATTTGAGTCTTTAATTATTCTAATAGCTTCACTAGTATTGTCGAGCTAGACATGTTTATGAAACTCCCAAACCTGGTCTCATTGCTATTAGGGGAAAACAAACTAACAGTGCTCAACAAAAATACTACCACTGGTACTCTTCCAAAGCTTGATATTCTAGGATTAGGGTCATGCAACTTATTCGAGTTCCCTAGCATTCCAAGATTTCAAGATGAATTGCAGGCATCAAGTATAAAGAATAACATAATTCGAGGCAAACTACCAATATGGATATGTGGAACTCTAGTAAAGAAACAATGGAATATGTCGACTTTGGCCAGAACTTTTTGACAGGATTCGACTAGTAGCCAGCTATCATCCCATGGGGTTATCTAATAGTTTTCAACCTTGGCTCTGACAAGCTTCAAGGATCGATTCCCATTCCACCACCAAGCACTGTTATTTATAATGTCCACAAGAACGCATTGACGGGAGCAATTCCACCGTTAATGTGCCACAAGAATTCTCTTTGATCATATGGTTGATTTGTCCAACAACAATTTAAATAGCACAATACCTCCATGTTTGGCCAGTTCCAGCGAGGATCTTCTCATGTTGAATCTAAGCGGCAATAGTTTCCACAGAAGTATTCCTTCAACATTCACAATGAATTGCCAAACTGTTGATGATAGATTTAGGTCGAAATCAGTTACAGGGGTAACAAATTGGAGGATGGCATGCAATAATTAACTTTTTCTGTCAACTTATCAATCATTCAGAGTTTTTGGTGTTGACTACGAGTATTTTTAGCTATGTATCTAAATTCTGGCTCCTAGTGCCTTTTTCTGTTGGCAAGATGAAGCTATGCATCCTCTAGAAAGGATATTACAGAGGAGGGAAAAAACGGAAAGCGTGTGTAAGCATTGTGGTATAGGAAGCAAAAGCTGCGCACCAAGAGCTCCAAAGCCTACGAATATGTGTAATTAGAAAAGAACACAACAAGCAGCTGGCAAGACGTCAAGCTGCCAGTAATTACACCAATGATTAATTGATGCCCTCAACCATTTATTTGTTATTAATCCTATTTATACATGAATTTTAACAACACACATCTTTAATATCTCCATTCAATTCTCCAATCTAGAATTATCAATCTACCTCCAGTTGCTAACCATCCTGCAATTCCATAGAGTTCAACCTCAAATCCCATCATTTCAAATCCAATCATTAAAAAATTAACATATGCATAGGCAATATATAATCTGCTAAAATGGAGAGCATTTTGTTTCTCATGCAGTAAAAAAAATACATGCATGGTATTAACTTACATAGCATACATACATATATATATATATACACACATATATATATATAAGATCATGGAGATGTCACCAATAATCTGCTAAAATGGAGAGCATTTTGTTTCCCTACTTCCAATCATTACTCTATTTCTCTTTCCACTCATAACCCCAAAAAATTTCTTAAAAAACTCATCTAAACACAACGTAATTAATTTCCTTTCATGGAGATGTCTCCTCTTTCACACTAATAGCCAAAGACTTAAAGACCTTTCATTTTTTTCAAAGCAATGAAGTCCATGTACGTAATAGTCAATCAAACATATACCATGGCCCATACATATGTGATTTGTCTAGATTACCCCTGAAGGTCATAAAGACCAAGGGGCATGTCCCGGGAATCATGTGAAGGTTGGCGCAACTGGTAATTACCACGGAATTAATTTCTATATATTCACATCCATGAACTTGTTCGCTTTGGGTCTATAAATAGCTAGACATCAAAACTATACTTAAATCTCATTCAATATCTTTGTGGTAATCTAAAAGAGTACTCATCTTGTGCTGAGCAAAATGGGTTCCAAGACAATGATTTTCCTAGGCCTTTTGTTGGCTATTTTTCTTCTCGTTTTGTCGGAGGTAACAGCAAGAGAGTTGGTTGAGACTTCCAAGGAAACTAGTGAGTCTACATTCGAAATTGAATTTTACTCTTCACATTTGATGAAGGCTTCGTTGGATGAATATTATCATTTCACTCTCATTTCTAGTCTTATATCCACTTGAAGTATGTTCTTAAATGATACATGGATGGTTATTTCTCTTTTTTTTTCATGGGTCGAAGATATATCACCTTCAAAGGAAAAAAAAAATGAAAATATTACATATATGTGTACTCAACATGATACTATTGAACAAAAAAATCAATATCTTTTTTTGTGTGTGATGTTCAATCACGTCGAAATTACATGGATAGTGCTCTATATATATATATATATATATATATATATATATAACACATCACATGCAATAAACACACGACCAACCGATTCAAGAGTCAACCTCATCATTTGTCTTTCTTTCAGTGCATTTGCAGCATTTCATGTGAATTTATAGCTGACTTTTCACTTGGATACTTACATGATCTCAATTATGTATCATTCCTAAATTTAAACATTCTGAAATTGCCAAATGAAAAGGTAGTGAAAGAAAATAAGTTTTTGAAAAGATGCACTTGCGCAATTGGATGTAACATGCAAGAATATCATTTGTGCAGCTGGTAAACAAACAATTAATGGAGTTGAAGATGCCAAGTATGCTGGTGGAGAGCGCTCTGGAGGCAGTGTTGGAGGAAACCGAGGCCCTGGCGGTGGATACAGTGGTGGCCCAAGAGGGGAATTCGAAGGCAGAGAAATTTGGGATTATCAAGGTAGCGATTATGGGCCAGTAGACTCACCACCTGGTGATACAAAAAAAAAGGACCCACCACCTTGAGAATAGATATGGAGGAGCAAATCGTGGTGGCTTTGGAGCCAGCGGTTGTTACGGAGGATGGAACTAAAACCGAATTACTACTGTACATCTGGAATGCACGTGGGTTGCAGGTGGTAATTTTTCAGTTTGTTTCATGGTTATTTTGTCGCAGTAGGCTGTGATCCTGGTGAAGTCCATGTTAAAATTAATGCATTGTCTTATTTTATTGAGTTGGGCCAAATGTTATTTTGTAATGGGCTACTTTATTTTCTTTTGTTTAGATGGCCCAAGTGTTGGGGAAAGCCCACATCTATTTTGTATGTAAGAATGCTAGTAGTATTTAAAGTGAAATGTAAGGAATGTAGGGCAAGAGAGTAACCTACCCCTTTTGAGAGATCCAGATTCTCGCCTCTCTCCTCCTCTGTTTTCCTTTGTTTTTTCGGCTCCTGCTGCTGTATATTGGGCAGCCCCAAAGCCCCCATTTTCTACGTTTCTTTTTTCTTTGCTTTCCAGAGAGATTCCTCTCTCCTCCCCTATTTCTTATCCTGTTTGTCGAGAACAGTGACTGCATTTGAGCAGTCCACTTCCTCCCATTTTCTCTTGGTTCTTCCACTAAAATCAACAATAGTTTTTTAGGGAAAAGCCAAAAGTCCATATATAATATTCACACTTTATAGTTCATTGGGTGCCATTATCTATTCTAATATATCTATCTATACTAGAGCATGCCCGTGCTTTATGGCATGGCTCAAACATTCAATCCACGCAGGCAAATCAATAGTTTGTTGGAAATAATTGATAGAATTTCTGTAAACCCAAATAATAGGAGGCAACGATACAATCATATAATAATAAGCCATTTGATTAATAGAAAATAGGAGTATAAGAGAGCTTATGTGAATCGAGTCACGTGTAAATTAAGTGTCATCCTAAGAGAAGATATGTCATCGCTTGCATCGAGTTGTTTGACATTCCACCCCCAAGATAAAACGATCCTGGGAAGCTTTGTGCAGTGACGACCTGAATTTTTATATTGTGTCAAAATAAATACGTGTTCAATAATTACAAGTTTCAAGCACAAGTACACATGGTGGGCCTAAAACTTCCAAAATGATACAGATTTTCTAAACAATCTCTAAAATTAAATCTTTCAATACTCCAACTCGAGCCCCCACTAACTTTCTTTGCACTTGAAAAATATGAAAGAGCCGGGTAGCATATGCAATACGAAGACAATAAACATGGCTAGCATCAAAAATATATTCAATAAACGAGGATAACAAATCAAATAGCCTCATACCTGGCTCATCTTAATAACATGCCAAGCACCACCCAGGTCTAAACTCTGCATAGCCACTTGTGGCCCATAAACATTCTAGACTTTCCATAGGATAGTCCATCGTACATCTTTCATAACTCTATGACCGGTGGGCTTGTACATGTATCAATTTATTCCATGGCTTTCAACCAAATATTCTCTATGTCACGATACAAGAAGTGACAATAAATGAATCAAGAAACTTAGACATCATGAGTACAAATATGAGATAATCAAATAACACTCTTTGTAAAGAGATTTAGTTAGGAATGTACTGCATACTAGCTAGCCGGTACCTTAAGTCATGATCGCGGCCGTAGCCCGTAGGATACTTGGACTTCACATCTAATAACTTCGCAAAGATTATGCTAATCAGACTTGAAATCACCCTTGGTCTAAAAACTCTAGCTCATATTCCTTTTTAAGTGTTTTTGTTTTCTTTCTTTTGAAACATCTATATCTATATAATACGACATGAAAGTGTTTGAATGCAAAAGACAACCAATGCTCCAGATTTATCCCCTCCTTCTGCATAAATCTCCGCCCTCCATTCTACAAAATGGCATGCCCGTAAATAATTAACATTTTTTGAGCATTCCCAAACACACATTCCCATGCCTAGTTTGGAAACCTCCGTTCTTAGTAATAATCGTCTTATGGAAACAATTATTCGGTCATAAAATGAAAGCATGGGAATGAAACAATTATAGGACTTAATTGATTGATTGATTTCGGTCATGAATAATTAAAGGAAACAGATTGATTTCAAATCTCAGCATTCCTTTATCACATAAGATTTAAGATTCCTTTATAATCTCAATCACGTATGTAATGATCCTTTATAATCCCAATCACGTATTGCTAGATGCCGAGATTTTGGGAGGGTTGGATTATCACATAAGATTTAAGATTTAAAATTTGATTTAAACTTCTATTAACCTAGATGAAAAAATGGAATCATACGTGGAAACCTATAAGGAATGTGAGATTTTGGGTGATTCGTTCCCTGATTTCGGGAAATAATGTTAGGAGTTTTTAAATATTCATCCTCATACCTCATCTCACGTAAGTATCCATCCCGATCATTTGAACGGTTATGTTTTCATCCTTTTCATTTGTGAAATACCTTATCTACCCTTATTTGGTGATACACATAAATATGCATAAATATTGTTGCCTAATTAGGTGGCATGTAGTTAGGAATTATGTAAATGTAGTTTCCTAATTAAGTGAAATTTGATTGGTGATTTGAAAAGGAAGGAGTTAAATTCAAATCTTTGTTATCTTTTTTTCAATGTAATTCATTCTCTCCCTTTATTTCGTGAATTTTTCACCATCATTTATCGATTCAAATTTAACAATTACATGATTTAATGAATACACTTATGATTACGATTTAATGAATACACTATGATTTATTTAAAAAATACAAATCCAAACCATGATTTCATGAACTATGAATAAAAATAAACCATGAAATACATAAATGAACCATGAAATCGTAAACAAATAAACCATGAAATACACAAATAAAGTGTGAAATCCATAATAAACCATGAAATGCATGATAATTCATGAATATACAAACCATGACTAAAAATAACCATGAAATACATAAATGAACCATGAAATCGTAAACAAATAAATAATGAAATACACAAATAAACCATGAAATACATGAATAAACCATGGTCTGTGCATCTTCCGCCACCATCCTCCAACACCAATCCAACCGTTGGTCAAACTCTCCGGCCGTGGAACTCGCCGGGAATCCACCGCACTTGGAGGCGGCCACACACATCTAAAGACACGACAGGCACAAAGAATGAGATCCCAGCCACGTGGAATCCATGGCTGCACTACGGCAATGCTCGGATTTCGGATTTCGGATTTTGTCTCCGGCAACGAACTCCGTCAAGCAAATGGCACAGTCGGAGAATTTACCGGCGTGTTCGAAGGCGTTCTAAGTGAGCTTCGGGAGAGAATTGACGACTTTCTTCTTGAGGCCTCTGTTCGCCAGTGGCAGCGGAGTAGGTGAGCGGCTGGCGGCTCTGTCGGAGATTATGGCGGACAAGAGGGGGCCATGGCGAGGATATCGACGAAGTCTTGGTCCTGCCAACATAGATTAATGGTTTTTGATTCCCGGCGAGGATGACGATGCAGATTAATGGTTTTGGAGGGTTGGGTTGGGGGGTTTAAATGGTTTTGATGTTAGAGGAAAAATGGATATGAAGTGCCACTGGAAATTTCGGGATTGAGAGAAAATTGAGTGCCAATTTTATCGCGGGGATGGGAGGATTAATTTTTGGTCCCCTTTTTCGGTATATATATATATAGAGAGGGACAATCTTGGTATTATGAAAAAATGAGGATGAAATCATAAGTGCAAAAAAAATGCCGGATGAAAACTTACGGAGAGTGGCAAACGAGGACGATTCTTTAAGTCTCCCAGTGTAAAATCGTTTGTTGAAAAATCGTTCAAGCAGCAGGTTGTCTACCAATCATTCACTCAGAAGTTTTTTTTGAAAAAAATTAAATCAATCTTGCATGAGAAGTGAAGGTTTATTCGGCTAGGTAAATTTTTGGTTTCCTTTCCTTTAGTTCAGAAAATTTGGTAATTGTGGTAACATTATGGGAGACTTAAAGAATGATTGGTTGACAACCTGCTGCTTGAACGATTTTCCAACAAACGATTTTACACTAGCATACGTGGAATCCAACAAACAAACTATTTTTTTCACAGGCATACGTTTTTTCACTTTTTCCAACTTCTGAACGACTATTTCCATTAGTGAGGTAAGTTCGATTTCTTGAACGATTTTTTTCAATTCTCATGCAAGGGATTCAAATATCAAAGGATTTTTTTCAGTTCTCATGCAAGTTCAATCTTTTCCTTGAACAATTTTTACTCATATTGGGTTAGTTTTACCCATTTTCTTTTAGTTCAATTTTTCCTCTTGTCTAACAAGGTGGGTTTTGTGGGCTACCACAGCCCCGGGTGGACCGGGGCAGCCCGATGAACATGCTTTGATTTGAAAATTTTGAATAGTCGCCACCCGGATTTAAGGTTTGCCACCCGAGAAACCGTTTTGATCGAAAATGATTGTTTGAACTTGAAACCAGAGATTGTTTTGGGTTTGGAAGCCATGTTACAAGAGGGGAAGGGTTTTACGGCACCCCTCTCGCCCGACACGGGGTCGGTCTCTACTTAATGTTGTGGGATTTACTAAAAATATTTTGTTTCACATAAACATTTAGCAGATATCCATAAATATGACAAGGAAGTGCATGCATGTGCTGGTGTACAATGGATGATGATGGAATGATAAATGATGGAGAATTGCATCAATGGCAAACTATCACTGAGAACAGTCCCGAGCGCTTGGGACTGCACTCCTGAGCGCTCGGGAGCTCTGCTGAGCCACCCTGCAAACCTTGGTTAGAACAAATATAATATGATACTTAAAACAGTAACGCAAAATCTATTTAAACATGAATGTGCTCAGCAGAGGGATTAATGACTAAGAACAAGTTCTAGCCATCCAAATTGTGCTTCCTTGCTACTGGAAAATGAAAATGACCAGGTTCTAAAAAGACCAGTTTACACCTAGTGCCTACTAAGAACAAGAAATGCAGCATTGAATGACAAAAAGATTTTGGCGATCAGCAGTACTCCTGAGCGCTCAGGAATGGTCCCGAGCGCTCGGGATTGAACACGGTGCCCTGAGAAAAATTCGTTTTCTTGTGTTCCTTTTGCTCTCATTGCTAAACTAAAACCAGATGAACTCGTAACCAGTATGAAGAACTGGCATGGGCCCTTGATTCCCCTCAGAAAGTTTGAAAACAGTGGATTTTGGAGTATAGAATGAGCATTTATACCTTTGCTTAACTTGAACTTAGCTTCTTGGACTGATTTTGGTGCTTGAAAATGGTTTAAAAACAGTAAGAAATGGAGTTTTAGATATATCAAAGACTGGAAATGTTTTTGTGATTTTCTTGGAAAAATACTTGAAAAAAAGGATAGACTTTTAGGAAATATTTGAGAAGGTTTTAAGAGCAAGGGATTGCAGCAGAATGGGGGGAGTTAGAGAGAGATTTTCGTGTCTCCTCTCAGCTGGTAATGAAGGAGTATTTATAGGGGAGCCAAAATTAGGATTTTAGTTTGAAAATCAAATCAAAATGTAAAGAAAATGTTTTGAGGGGGAAACATGGCATGTTTATATTCCTGCCAGCTTAGGCAGGCAGCTGGCACATGCAGTTGTGTACTGCAGGTTTGAAAACTTGCAAAAAACGTGGTCAAAGATTAAGCTCAACATCCAATGCCCTGTCAGTACTCCCGAGCGCTCAAGAGTGAAGTCCCGAGCGCTCAAAAGTGGTCCCGAGCGCTCAGGAGTGGTCCCGAGCGCTCAGGAATGACTGCCCAACTTCAGAAAGGCGCCACGGACACTCCCGAACTCGGTTTTGGGTGTTTTTCGAAGCGTTGGAAAGCTAGTTAAGTCCTCTTTCTAACCCAATTGGTTTCATTCAAATATATTTTATATACTGAAATGTGTGTCAATTTTACCCTTAGGGTGTCGGGAAAAACGATGGTTTCGGTTTGTAAAAGTCCAAGAAGCATCGTCCAAGCTTTAGCCAAGTCCCATTTTGATTCCTTTTCATCATCGGGGAGCCTCGAGGGCACAAATTAAGGATAGTTAATAGGTCCAAATTGGGGTGTCTACAGGTTTGAATCAATTCTTTATGGGGCGTCTTTACATTTAGAAACAAGAGAAAAATGTTTGAATCTTTTTTTTAAATAAGAAACTATTTTTAAGGAAAAATAAATTAATTTATCTTTTAAATCACGATAGTTATTTAGGAAGAATAGGGCCATTAGCCTTTTTGCATTTTCGATTATTCAATTTGCATTTCTGTTTTTAAGGTTCATAGACTTCATACTGAAATCCTAGCAAATTGGTGCATGCAAGTGAAAGGCATCCATATTCCTTTTATCAAGGTACTTTTAAAAACTTGTGATCACAGTTATGTCAATCTTTTTATTTACCAACGTAGTTACCCATCTTCATTTTTTTGGTGTCCCATTTGTAGGATGAATAATGCGAATGAAATTAATATGCAAATTGACCCAATTGAAGAGCAAACATGCAAACTGAACCCCCAAATGGTAAGACTTCTAAACTGCGTTTTTTACTCTACTAACAATTCCAACTTTCTTTTGTTTATATATATAGATGAAGGAGGTGTTTGTAGGCATGAGAGTGCTCATGACGAAGATAAAGGAAAAAATGGTATCCATGCCATTTATAATAATAGTGATTTGCAGTTGAGTTTTTTGTGTCCCGTTATGATAAATCGTGACAATGAAATGCTACCAGTGAGCGTAGTCGATACGCATGAGGATGCTCATGCATCTGTTGAAGATCAAAACATGGAAATTGATCCACCAATTGATAGACTTCTAATTACAAATACTAAATTTGTAAAACTTGACCGTAGTCTAAACCGCACTTTTAAGTATACTAACAATACAGACTTTCTTTTGTTTATATGTATAGATGGAGGAATAAGTGATAAGCCCTCGATAGTATTTATAAATGGGCTTATCGGTACCAATTTTGTCCCTCTTTCGTGCATATTTTACTTTAATTAGATGATATTGCGCGGAGTTGGTGTTTTTGGCCTTTACAGGTTAAAGGTGGGAAATAAGGCGTTTTGAACGCCAAAGAGAGCAACCTGGAAGCATCCAAAGAGTCGAGATCATGTGGCACCCCGCCACCGAGTCTCAAGGAGCATATAAAGAAGTGTCGAAGAGTGTTCGGGACGTCAAAGGGGCTGTTGGAAACAAGAAAACAATTTGGAGGTTTCTGCCAGCAATGTACCTGTACCGATAAAAGCTGTACCTGTACATCGTGGACAGATTTGGTCCAAAATGCTGAGAAACAAGCAATGTACCGGTATTGGTGTTTCATGATACCGGTACATCCTTGAAAAAAATCTGCTTTTTGAGCCCGACTTTTGTAACTTTTTAGGGGCATTTAGGACCTTTGTAACTCGTTTTTTAGGGGCTATAAATACCCCCAGACCTGATTCTATTGGGTTATCTTCTTCTCTTTCACTTTCTCTCTCTACCTCCATTAATGGAGCTCCCACCTCTCTCTTCATTTATGCTTTGAACAAGGTTTTGAGCACGATCCGTTTACTTCCGAAGCTTTTGGTCTTTATTAAAGTTGTAAGGAATCTCATTTTCTTCAAGGATCTTGTCTTTATTTCAAATTTAATCAATGTTTAGTTTTCTCATTATTTCTACCCTTGTTCATTTCATGTCTTCTTTCGATATGTGTGAGTAGTGTAGTAAGGCTAGGTTGTGGGATGGTTAGCATCCCGTAACCAAGGATGTGGCTTGTTCTTCTCATGGAATTTTCGTTTTTCTAGCTTAAGCATGTGCTAGGGTCATTTTTATGTATCAAAACTTTGAGGTGTTAATCTCTTTGATCAAATGTAGGCAAGGGTTAAGTTTCTTGCCACATTTGATACTTAGAGCTATGTCCCTCCTTGTATTTGTCTAAATGTACCAAAAGAACCCTAGACATGTTTAACACTTTTGTTAAAAAGAGAAGAATCGAGCTTATCCTTGTGTTATGGGTGTTGATTATCCCTAAACCTTGCCTTTAGTTTAATCTCCCGTTAAAAAGCCGTAGTTAGGTTAAGTAGCCAATTAACTAAATCTTTCAGTTGGCCGTCTCAACGCCAAAGCTTGGTTGGCGGTCCTAACGCCAAAACTCTCTACGCAAGCTAATCTCCGAACCAAGTTATGGATGCGCTCCCTGTGGATTCGACCCCGGACTTCCGGGTATTATTATGCTTTCAACCGACCTAGCCCTACGCTTGGGGCATTCTTATTGTGTCACTTTAAGGTCGCAAGCAATAAGCTGCCTACATGAGAGTGCTCACGAAATAGATAAAGAAAAAAATGGAATGCATTTAGTGTAATAATGATATGTACCAATCGAGTTTAGTAAGTCCCATTTACATGATAAAATGTGAGAATGATATTAATATGATTTCAGTGGCTGAAAGAGTTGAGATGTATGTGAATGCTCAACTACCAATGGAAGAGCAAAATATATAGAGAAGCTGGCCCACCAAAGGGTGAGTGAACATATGTGTAAACCTTTTAAATTGCGGTTTTCAGTTTGCTAACATAGAGGAGTTTCTTATTTATATAATATAGATGAAACAATAAATGTGTCACACGTGTCTGAAATATATAGTTGGCGTGCATGACAATGCTCAAGAACCAAATGAAGAGACAAATGTTGAATTCGACCTACCTAATGGTATGCATGCAGTGGCTTTTATTTTTAAAAATCTTAAAATATACTTAGCCAACCAATATAATCAAAAGAAATTGCACTGCACACAGGTGAAGTAGTCCAACAGCAAGGGGATGCAGAAAGCGTAATTGAAGTGTCAAATGTACATGCGAACTGCACAACTAGTAAGCACTTCTAATTTGTGTTGGAGTTTGAGCTTTAATAGATATCAATCAATTTATCTTATATACTTTGTTAAATCTTTAATACTCATATAGGTGATATAATGGACGTCCCTTATCCTCATTTTACTGATTTATGTCAAAATGGATATTTATGGAGAGTAAACGCTCGATTGGTAAGGATGGTAGAAGTGATTAATGCTCTTCTACCTTCCATGACGCTCAGATTGATCTTACTTGATGAATAGGTAAACATTTTTTCAAACAAAATTAATGATTATTAAATATGATATTTGAATGTGTGTAATTTTTTTTCCGATTATAAGGTCATGCCATGGAGGCCATTGTATGGCCCGAAGCAGTAGCCTACTTTAGAGAACATCTTTATGAGGGTAGGTTTACTTTTCAAAATCTGTGGAGATTATGGAAGCTGATGAAAAGTTTAAATTAGTCCCGTACTGCTACAAGATGTCTTTCACCGATGACACAAGGGTAGAACACTATGTGTTCAAATGTGATAAAATCCCTCTTCATTAGGAGTTTAGTGTAAGATTACGAGACATCCACCATTTCACCAACAAGTATGAGCAACTGTTAGGTACGTTCCTAGATGTCGTTCACTAATTTTTTACTTATATATTATGCAGATGTGGTTGGATTAGTTGTTTACGTCACAGAATGTCAAATTGCTGGAAAACAAAATTCTATGGTTAGAGATGTGGTGTTACTTGACCGAAGGTATGGTGACTTATTTTTCCATAGCATATATTCATACGATTTGAAGTTAATCTTTGTTTTCTATTTCAAAAACAGTATAACGTTTGTTCGGCTTTCTTTATGGAATGAAATAGCAACAAGAGAAGGGACGCGTATGCTTGATGATCTGAGCAATAATAATATTTTGTTTGCTACGGGGTTGAAGGTCAACGACTTTGATGGTAATACTACTCTCAAGCTTTTTAAACATTTTTTTCCCAAAAAACCTAATCTAATAATTTAAATATTTTATCTTCTAGGTCCGTACCTTACCACTTTCATGAAGAGCAAACTGTATGTGAACCATCCATTTCGTACTGATGGCATTCCTAAATGGTAAGTTGAGAAAATGGAAAATTGTCTATAGATCGAGATGAATATTATTTATTCGTTTAATTGTTCTAAACAAATTACGTACTAATCTAGGTTCAGCGATAACAAAGATGCACAAAGGTTGGTAGCATGGAATCGCACATGTGGATTCTCAATTCCACAGGCGCTAATAATATCAAATGCTAAGAGAGTTCAAATAAAACAATTTGTGTCCATGCCCAATGTAAGATTTTTTCATACTTGAAAATGGTTAATATTTACTTTTCACAATATATTTACAGTTGGAATTTCTGAATTTTTTTCCATAGGTTCAACATTATCGCATACTCGGCCGCATTGAGAAAATATACGAAGAACACTTATGGATTTATAAATGCAAGACATGCTTTACGGAAGTAGAAAATCAGTACGGCTGGTTTGTTTGTAGTCAATGTGGAGAAGAAGATGTGGAAACAATAGTCAGGTTTTTTTAAAATAACAGTATTTCAACTCAATCATGCATTTTATGGGTTTTTTTTTAAAGTCACCTTATATCTACAATTTATTTGTAATACATTTTAGATATAATGTAAAGATGGTTGTGAAAGACTCTACTGGCTCAATGGAGCTCTTGGTGAAGGACATGAAGGCGGAATTTATCTTGCGACGTGTACCATCCGATTTGAAGAAGTTAACGTTAAAGGTAAATGCGAGATAAAAAATTAATTTGATGTTCTGTCTATTAAATATAGCAATAGTTAGTTTATAATATAGATGTTTTGTCAGGAAAATGGAGTGCAAATACTCAAAGTGTATCTTTCTCAATTTTATGGACACACATATGTGTTTATTATTTCTGCTCCACAACATTGTGCGTCTATGGTAACCTTTGTGTTAAAAGTTGATTGGTCAGAAGAATGTTTGCACATTTCCAAAGGTACTAAGTATTCCTTCTCCTTCCATTTTTAAACCTAGATTCTACATAAACTGGTTTATAAATTTTAATAAATCTGACAATTCTCGATATTCTTTATGCAGGAGTGTCGAAGACAGGCAAAGAGCCAATGATATCATCGTGAAAACTGTGGAATGGTCCAATAACATTTTAGTCAATTTAACTTTATTGGATTTTTAGTACGCGTGTTGCGTAATTTAGGAATTTTCAACAAATTTTACCTATACTTTGCTTATTTTATTTTACACGAATTTGCTGTGCTTCTGTTCATTTTGTTATGAAACAATACTTTAAGTTGTGCAGATTGAGTAAAAAAAATTGAAACATAATTTGCATTTGCTGATTGCTCAAGCCGTGCCTTCAGGCATGGGCATCCGCTAACCAACAGTCCAGATTTAGTAAAACAGAGCTGCTTTTGAATCCCAAACATAACCAACAGTCCAGATTTATCCCCTCCTTCTGTTTAAATCTAGACACTTCATTCTTTATTTTTTCTTGTTTCCTTATTTTCAGAATCCTAAATTCCTATGATTTGAGAACAAGAAGATCGGCCATATTTTCACCCTAAACTCAAGGAGATAGGTAAATAAAAAGTTAACATCTCCTAATATGGTAGATGTGCATATCTATATAGTAATAATTTTTTTTTTTTCTTCTATTCTCAGCCCATCATTCCAAAATAAGAAATAAGGATAACCGCGTGAAGCTTTAGTTGTGGCGAGTAAGATAGGGATTTCACATATTATTGCGGAAGGTGATTTGGCTCAATTGGTTCAAGCTCTCTCAAAAGAGGATAAATTATTTTCAGACTGTAGTTCTGTCATTTAATTTCGGACTGCTTAGAACTTGTTCCATTAGTTTCGTCATTTTCTTTTGTCCATGCATGTTAAACGTTAGGGTAGCTCAAGTGTTGGCTAGACAATCTCTATTAGGTGTATAGATTGGATGTTTGGGGGTTCCTATCCCCCATTTTTATTGCAAATCTTGCCCTTGATGACGTCAGATCCTCGGACCTCGTTCTTAATTTCTTGAATAAAATCCATCCCTTTCCTGCGAAAAAAAAAAAGTGGTCTAACAATCAAGACTGTTGAACTAGGATTAACACGAGTTGGATATCTTTTTGCTGTTTTTCAATTTTTGCAATGAAATTTCGGTTCTCAAAAAAAAACTAGGATTAGAACATCCTTGCTTTCGATCGCTAGTCAATCATCAAAAAATGAATTCCTCTTTGTCTCTTTCATTTGTAGGAGTCTTTCCGCCTATTCCCATTTGTCTTTTTCATTTTTTCGGTCTTTCCCCGCTCCTAGGAAGGTTCATTTGGTTGATTTTTCTGTGATGTGTTAGCTCAATGAATATTACATACTTGACTTAAGAAAACAAAAATCCAAAAAAGGATTTGGAGCCACAACAACTGGTCAAGGAAGAGATTGATCTCTAGATATATATATATAAGACCGGCAACACAATTTTCAACTAGACACCACAAACATTTTGTTCGAACACAAGATTTAGAATACGGTGGGCCCAATTGGTCAAGACTCTTCCATCTCACTAAGAAATCAGAAGTTCGAATTTTTATATCTGCGTGTGGGTGTTTTTTCCTTAGATGGACTTTTTATTTCTTTGTTTGTTTATTCCATATGATGGTCTTTTTTCTTGTATTAATTGAGTTGTTAAACTTGATTATCTTGTGAACTCTCATAATTGATGTCGTGGTGTAAATGATCTATTTTATCTCAAAAAAAAAATTAATAAACGAATGTGTATTCTCCAGTAACTTGTAACCAATGGGGATTCAACCCGCACATTACGTAGCAGAAGAGAAATCAAATTGTAAATTTGTGAATCTTGTTGTTGGTTGTGTAAATAATTTCATTTAGCTAGATTTGCTTTGCGCTGTTTTCCCCAGAGTTGTTGCCCGGTTCTTTATAATTTGATGGGCTCTATTTATTATCTCGAAAATGCAAATTACATGCCACAATTTAATCAAGGGTAGTGATAATGATAAAACTATTTTTGTTGGTTTCAAAACTTTTGCACACTGCACATGGCACAAGCCTTTTGTACACTAGAGTTTTGACACCAATAAAAACAGTTTTGATATTATCATTTCTCTTTAATCAATAGTGATATATGTTGGAGTTTTCACACCAACGGGCTAGAAACCTCACGGAGGGAGTATTGTGTATTGCAGGATTAGTGATGCACGACTTAGCACTTAAGATCTGGGTTATTTGGCCCTCCAATCCGATCAGCCTTGGCGATGGATTGATGGATTCTCCAGTAGCGACGGTGGTGGCACTCGAAAGCAGCGTCTGGCTGATGTGATTTCTCTTACTTACCTCTAGCCACATTTACGAGCGGATCGGTAGTCTCCAACATTGTTGTAGTTAGTTTTGCGAATTTCTACTTTGATTGTTTTTCTTGTTGTAGTTCGAACCTTTTGAGCCCTTTATACTGTTTGGTTATGAAGATACGCTGTAGCCCTAATATATATATATATATATATAACAAAGTTTAGGATATATAGTTCAATTGATTGGGGAAAAAAAGTACATCAAGAAGGGGATAAAGCCAAGTATGTAGTATCCCACTCCATTTGAGATAAACCATACGCCACAGAATTGCCACTACCCTGAAAATTCATTACAATCACATCAAAACACTCCACATAGCCCCAAAAGGGGTGAGAAAGTTCCGTAAAAGGAAAGAAAAGCCCGCACAGGGGTAGGACAAACCAAAGAAACGACCTCCCAACAGAGGCCCAACAAAATAAGAACAATCCTCCAAACAAAGGTAGAAATCTACAATTTGAAAAAGAAAAAAGAAACAACCAATCAATAACGGGTAACAAGCCACCCGAGTCACTCACTGAGTCACACCGAGTCGCAAGAATTAAGGATGAGTCACACCATCACAAACCATCTCAAGGCCAAGGCTCCATCTCCGTCAAGACCCAGTGAACTCAACTGCAAAACTCGCCTCTGTTGACCGCAAGCTGCACAACAAACAAACCTTCAGCAACCACACGACGGAAATCAGTGACAAACCGCTAGAACAATTGATCCCATCGTGTAACTTATCGTGAAGAAATTTAAATTGACGCACTTGAATGAAAAGCATTTATCTAAAATGTATGATTACTGCACGGTTTCTATAGTGCACAAGAGAGATCTTCCTGGAGCTTTTGTCCTTGCTGGTTTTGTTGCTACAAGCAAGGACGGAACCACGATTTTATCCTAGCAGTAGCGATATGTATTCTAAAAAAATCTAGTAGTGGCGAGACTATATAAGTTGGGCATAATTTTTTTTGTTTACATATAATAATTGCATTTTCTAAAATTCTTGTCGTGGCGGTCGCCATCACTAGACCCCCCCTGATCCCATCATTGGCTACAAGAGTGATACAGCATGTAGTTCACATTGACCCATTAAAGACCCATTAATTATGAGTCTAATTACCCATACCCAACTCAATCCATTTATTTAAAAGCAAACCCAACCCGCCCATTAACTGAATTACATACTATATACTAAAATGACTAAAATATATATGTACAATAAAATGACCATATTACCCCTATAAATTTAAAGGACTAAAATACCATGTATACTAAAATTACCATACTATCCCTCTACTATAAAAATGACCAAATTACCCCTGTACACTTAATTACTATATTAGTCACTCTTAATTACCGAATCGCAGCGTATCCAATTGGCTTATTTTTTTGTCTTTATTCAAATATTTTTCGCATTTGTTAGGTTTTTGTCAAATTTTTTAGGATTATTGCTTTGTCATGACGAGAAGAATCTAAAAAGTAAAAAATTACGATCGAAATTAATATTTTTTTGAATAAATACGAAAAAATTATCTTATTTTTGTCTTCATTCAAAAAATTTAGGTTTCGATCATAATTTTCTACTTAAGGACAAAAAAACAAGCCACGAACAAGCCAATTTTCCATTCGTGAGTTGAATTTTCCGTTCGATCAGAATCAAAACTAGCCCGTTGCGAGATGTATATATTGATCTTTTTTTTGTCTTTATTCAATTTTTTTCCGTATTTGATAGTTTTGAGTCAAATTTTTGTGACTTAGTGATTGGTGTCATCGAGAAAAATCGAAAAAGTAAAAAATTATGATCGAAACTCATAAATTTTTTTAAAAAGACAAGAATAAGTATTTTTTTTTGTCTTGTTGACTTATTTTTTACTTTATTCAAAAAATTATAAGTTTCGATCAAATTTTTTTACTTTTTCTATTCCTCTCGTCGAAACGAATCAATAAGTCACAAAAGTTTGACGGAAAACAAAAAAATGCAAAAAAAAATTGAATAAGGACAAAAAAATAAGTCAATTAACTTTTTATCCAAACCCTATGTGGGACTACCATGAGAGAAACTTAGTCACGGCGGAGCGCAATTTCATCTGTCCATTCGCGTAATCGATAGATTAGATGTGTTTTCAATTTTGACTGGTCAAAATAATTATTACCGGTCATAATTGATTTTTAATTCGAACCGTTCAAAATATTTTTGGACACGTGTAATTTAGCACAGAAGAATTGAATGAGAATGAGAGAGAGAGAGAGGCTTCCACCCTTTTTTCTGCAGCTTACCGAGTGCAACCGTCATTCCAAGTAAAATTTGGTAAAGAGATGGGAATTTTTGGTGGGTTACTTTCATGACCCATTGGGTCATTTAAGTTGACCCAATTGATACCTAATTAAAACCCAACTAATAAATGCGATGGGTTGGGTCTATTTTTTAGTTGATGGGTCTAGGTTTATTAATGGGTCTGAGTTCAATTTGCCATCCCTACTTGTAACCAAATGGGACTCAATCCTCACATTACGTAGCAGAAGAAAAATCAAGGTGTAAATTAGTGAATCTTGTTATTGGTGACCTAAATAATGTAGTCGATTATTTTCATTTACCTAGATTTGAATTGAGGTGTTTTTCTTTTTCTTTCTTTTTTTGTTTTGTCGCAAGAGTCGATAACATTCCCATTCACTTACCACCATTGTTTTTTCGCAGAGTTATTGCCCGGTTCTAATGCTAATGGTAACCCAACGAAGCAGGAAAAATCTTAAACTCCACCCTTTGGATTTATTTATTGACCTTGTTTAACTAAGGTAAATGTTTATTTAAGCCAAATCCAAACATTACCGTCTAAAAGTGACGTTCCCCTTAACAAAATCTTTATAAACCCCAACCAAAGAGAGCAAACCGAGCTAAGTCACATAATTGCAGTACGCAAGCTACAACGTGAAAGAATCATACGGAAGGATTACGTAACTTAGTAACTGCGAGAAATTTTCGGGTAAAAATAGGGTATTGCTAACGTGGTACCCGTGTAATGCATCCGGGTCGTCCAAAAATGCAACCAACAGTCTGGATGCAAAGGCACTGAACAGATTTTGAAAAAGAAAAGAAAAAGTGTGTTTTGATCCAAACAATTGGTTGCTCGGCTCGGATGCACTGATAACATTCCTGCTTTCCTTTTACCATGTCCAATTATAGTTAATCAACTGCAAGGAGGAATTCTGGTGGTATCGTATAATGGAATAGGCTCTTGCCACCTTTCCTGACCTAACTCATCACAGATGCGGAATTACCAAGGGCCAAAGGGGAAAGGTACGAAAGTAGGCACCGAAGCAACTTACATATATTAAAAAGATGCCCCAGAGATAGCTCTAAAGTCTTCGTGCAAGAGACGATTCATGGAATTCAAAAATTTATCTAGAAGAGGAGTGCGGGACAT
>BPLS01010812.1:0-16626 GCA_019656275.1 Rhododendron kiyosumense | reverse complement strand
AGGAAGCTTGAAACTTACTTTGAGGTCACTCTCTCCTCTCCTCTCCTTCTCCCCCCCCCTCCTCCTCCTCCTCTCTCTCTCTCTCTCTCTCTCTCATGTACACATACAGTCTCACACACACACACACACATATCATGCTTAACTAACTCGATTCTCGTGCTCATTGTTTCGTTGATTTTCAGATAGCAAGACAAGCCTGTGCTTAAACTACATGGCCCCACGTAATGAACACTGCAAACATGACGATGTTAAGAGAACATAGATGGCGAACATATCAACTATATTATGAAAGTTCGCGGTTATGAAATAACATCAAAGGATCTTGTAGATCTCACATCTATCTATAGTTGCACTCATATGCATCTTTTGGTTGAATGAATGTTAGTGCTAATAATGCAACTTCGCCCTTCTATGTTTGTTTTTCTTTTCATGGGTGGTTGTTATATATTACAAAACACAAATTAGTGAAAACAAACCAAACAAGAAATCCCACTCATGAACGCAAAGATTTACATGACTTTGACTAAGCATAAGTTTAAATGTACTCAACGAGAGAAGGGTATTAGAGGATTCAGTGCGGACGAATAGAGATTAGGAGGAGCTGACTATATCCGAAACGATCGTAGCCAAAATTCAAGACAATTCTCAACATATATCCACTTCCATCAATCCTAACACCATAGAGCAATTCTCTCCCTTGCACTCTTCCAAAACCCCTTGAAGAAAAATCAAACTTCAAACACCGATCAAGTCCAAACAAAACTTGAACTTGATAACAGGAATTTTATAATATCCTTTTGCTTATAAAAAGAACTTGATAATAGGAATATGCTTCGTCATCATACCTGCTGGATTATCCACTATTCTATTTTTTAACCTAAACTCTTGCTTCTGCGAGATGATATCTCCAAAGGAAGTGCTATCTAATATTAATATGCTTGGTTCGCTCATGATACATTAGATTTAGTCAAATATATAGCACTCTAAGTATCTTTTCGGTTGGGATATTTGGCTAACCTTGAAAAATTATGGGAGAATTAAATATTCATCCTCAGATCTCATCCCACTTAAGAATTTATCCTGGTCATTTTGAACAGTTATGTTTTCATTCTTTCAGATGGTGAATTACCTATCTTACCCTTTTAATAATATATTCATATGTGTTTTATTAAATTGACATCCTAAATTAGTGGGATTCAACCATATTTTAATTTAGTAGGATTCAACCATTTCCTAATTTAGTGGGATTCAATCTCAATAATTACGGGAGATAATTATGAAAGATGGTTTCAAAACTTAAAAAAATTTGTAATAACCAAATTTCACCGATTTACATTTGAAAACCATATTTATTTTTTCATTTATTCCACGTATTATCATGAAACATTTTCGAACATGGTGGATTGACCTTTTTTTTTTTGTGTGCAAAATTCTCATAAAATATATTCAGAATATATACAATATTTGTATTGGCCATATTTTTCATGGTTAATATGTCATGAAAACAATAAACCAAAATCATGATTTTTCGGCGGAACTTGAAAACCCATAACATTCCGGTAAAATAGCCCTTTTTTGAAACATGGTGGATTGACCATGTTTTTATTTTTTGCAAAATGATCTTAAGAAATATTTTGGCACATACACAATGTTCAAATTGGCCATATTTTTCATGGTTAATTTATCATGAAAAACAATAAACCAAAATCATGATTTCTGGGCGAAACTTGAAAACCCATAACATTTCGGAAAAATAGCATGAAAAACATGAATATAAAATGTTTTATTCATGAATATACACCACGAAAAAATATGAATATACAATGTTTTATTCATGAAAACTCAACAATATGAAAAATACATCATGTTTGAAACAAAAAATACAATGAAATGAAAAAGGTACAAAACTAAACGGAGCTAACTAGCAAAGATGTCAAACACTACTCCAAATCTTGGGCCGCTCTGCTTGCGATGCTACCTGAACCCATTTTTCTTTATCCCAAACTCATCGTTTCTGAACCAACTGATTCGGGCGGAGGCGAAGTTGAACGGCAACGACAATGGAGTGCCGTTCGTTGGCGCGGAGGGCGGCGAAAGGATTGACGGGGGGAGAAGGGGATCTATTCAAAGCTCCTAAAGCTATTATTGAAGAGCCAGCGGTAGGCTTTGAGCCCATGACAGCTGCCATTTCAATGATCTCATGCAAAAATGGACAAAATGGAAATGGTGTTTCAAATTTGGTAGGCTTAGATCCCATAATTATGGGATTTGGTTTATGGGGCAAACAAATTCCATTAATTATGGGATTTGACGTCAATTACATGATTTAATTTTTTGGTTAGTATCTCTAATAACGGTTAAGACCCTAGCTTTAAGATTTCATCCTAAATTATTTACTATATATATATATATAGGGCAGTTTTGGAATTATTTTAAGATGGGGATGAAATCATAATTGTTTAAATTGCGTGGGATGAATTCTTACATGGTATGGATAAAGATGATGTATATTTAAATATTTCAAAAATTATTAGATGTGAGTGTGCCAGAAAAAGCTTGTAATTATCATTTTCTTATTAAACTTCTAAAAGTCAAACTTAATTAGGCGACCGTGATGTCAGTTCAATTACCTCAATGAAGATGATTTTTCCTTCGAAAATATTGAAATGACACAAGGATTCACAAGAAATTAGAAAAACCAGTAAGGAACAAGATACCTTGAAATACAGATAACACAACTTGCTTCTCAAATTCTCCAACTCCAAAAGAACAAGAACAAGTTACAAAGTGACTATTACATGCTGCAAACTACTCCTAAACTACTTCGAACTACGTCTAAGTCCTAATTTACTGCCTTAAGAACAAACTAAACCAAACCGTATCAAAGCACCCATACGGTACCATACTATACTAAAACGATACCATATCCCATACCATACCAAAACGGTACGATACCGTATCAAAACACCCATACAGTATCATACCGTACCTAAACACCCATACGGCACCAAAACAGTATGATATCGTACCAAAATACCCATACGGTACCATACTGTACTAAAATGGTACGATACCTTACAAAAACACCTATACAGTACCATTCTATACCAAAATATCCATACGGTACCATACCGTACTTTTGATTGATTCTTTAGGATCTTCCTTACAATTCTGCTGCCTCTCTTTCTTATACAATTCCTTTTGGCAAGAGGCGGACTTTCTTCTTGTCTTGTAAAGATCATTCCATTGGGCCCCACCCTCAGGTTCCTTTGTTTTTCTATTTTTCCTGAACTCCAAATTGTAGGATAATTTGTCTAGAGGTTTTCTTTCTTCAGCTTCTTTTATTTATAAGCAAACTCTTGGATCTCCTACCCGCTTCCAATCTCCCGCCTAAACTGTCTTCGAAGTCCTTTTGTTTTTGATTTGAGCTTTCCCTCCAAGACTTTGATCTTATAATTGTTCGGTAGTGGGCCGATTCTCCCATGATCTCCACTCTCTTTGATCCCATTGTGGTTGGTTTGGACAATTTCCATGCATGCATTTCAACGCCCTTGATTGTGGCCATGAAGCATAACTGTCCCACTTAAGCATTTAAAGGGACTGCATCGACACCTTTTGCCTCCCTTTGCGTCGAACTTGGTAGTTTATCTTCTCCTTCATTTTTGAGTGACATCTGGCAATAAACGTCATACCCTTTAAAACGACACTAGATTAGTTAGAACAACACCGTTTTTTTAAACATATGATTCAGTGCATTTACTGTCTACATGGATGATTTCAATACAATGTAGATGGTCACATGTTTTTCCCTGATTGGGCTAATAATTTTCTCATGCAAACAGTATCACCAAACACAACAGTCACACCTTAATTACTAAAGACCAAGCTCACCAAGTATACCTTTTATATAATCAATTAACCACAATGCCTCTTTCACTACTTCAATAACGATGATGTATTCCACCTTAGTAGACAAAAAAACAATTATTGTCTGCAAAGTAGCTTACCAACTAACCGCACAAGAAAGAAAGAAAACACATTCCTCCTCCTAAGGTGGTTACCAGTGAAATCAGAATCAACGAACCCTTCACTACTGCCTCTCAATGTGTCTTTTCCAAATTTTCCATATACTGACTAACAATTGGGCTAGCATATGGAACCTGCAACATCTGCTTTCCTTGTATATTATGTGGTCATAAAAAAGTTGATATAAGTTTGATGTCCACTTGTAGCCAAAGGAAGAGTCATAAACTTCGTCTTGCATGCATTGCGAAATGCTTCGAATACCTTTTCGAAGTAGCTTTTTTGGAGTCCACACCAAAAAATGCTCTCCCTTGATATATTAAAATAAGTTTCGTCATGTCTAGCTTCCATTTAATCTATGTAACCATTATCCGAATATTAATAAATTGCCTTTTTGCTGATAAAAAACTTGCCTTCTTTATGTAGGGTACAAATTTTCTGACCAAGAAACCTTAGCGAAAAGAAAACATGTTGGGGAGCCTTGCCAAACACCAGGCCATTCAGACAGAAAATGCTTCTTAAAAAAGACCTTTCAAACTTACACAGTACGTCTTTTGTAAGGATTAATTCTTCCATAACATTGATTACTCGTCTATATTTCCCATTTAAATTTAAAGTACTGGAATTATACGTAGACACTAGAAACTAGGTATTCTTTAATACTACCTATCAAAAAGCAATAAATACAAAAATTTCAAATAACGAGTGTCGCACCGGGATTTTTCCTCGCATTCGTTGACCCTCGGGAGAAGGTCTAGAGAGGAAAGAAGTGATCCAAATTCATTGAATGCGACTTAGTTTTGAGGAAGAGTTCTGTGTTCTACAAAGGAAGGGGTTTTGTAGCTGTGATTGCATAATGTTTTTAGAAAATAATTTGGATTTAAAAAGGTGTGCCAGATCACCCATTGAATAATTTCGCCAGCTTGAAGGCCCGATTTTTAAAATAGTGACTTTGTTTTGTTTGGATCTCCGAGGTTAAAAAAAAAGGGTTCAGTAATTTTCGATCTATTACAAGTGACAAAGGTGTTAGGCGCCCCACAATACCCTTTCAGTACTCATTCATCCTTCAAAAAACAATTGAATAAGAATGTTTCGGAACAAGATGAAATGGAAATGAAATAAAATGTGGTTTACATAATTATCCGCTTGGAGCCCAGCTCCTTAGATAATTGGGAACCCAAGGGGGGTGATGTGGCTGATTTTGTGCCACTCAAGGGAGAGTGGCTCCTAAGACAAGGCTCCGCGGAGACTTGCACGCAAAGCAATGTGTTTGGTATCCTGTTTCCGCCGTACACGCGTCGGTAAGTTTAATTTAAATCCATTCATGAAGGGCACCATGTCAGGAATGGAGGCGGGGGGCTGCTGCCCCCCTTGCCGCTGCCCCTCGCTGCTGCCCGGAGTTTCGGGGCCCACTCCGGTCTCGTTCCGATAATCGGAAACGTTCACTTTGTAGAGCTCGTCGAGTAGAATAACCATAAGAAAAATTAGCTTGATTGGATATCATTAAGTACTTGATCGGAACCTTTTTATCTTAAAAAGAATGGATCCGAAACACTGGATCAAATCCATTGTAACCCATGGATCGAGAGTTATATGGGCTCAGATCAGGCACTTAATGATATCCAATCAAGCTGATTTTTGACATGGTTGTTCTACTCGACGAGCTCTACAAAATGAACGTTTCTGATCATCGGAGCGAGACCGGAGTGGGCCCGAAAACCCGGGCAGCAGCGAGGGGCAGCAGCAAGGGGGGCAGCAGCCCCCCAGCCTCCGTCAGGAATGCATAACAGGAATGTTATGCAGGAATATGTTATTTTTAGAAAAAGTGGAGTAAAGAAAAAAGAAATTTATTTTCTGCGAGTGTTCATTTGACAAAAAGAATTTGTCGGAAAATTAAAGTTTAGTAGTTCATTTGCGAGAAAAAGACACTTACGAGAAATTTTTTTACTTTTATTCCTATGGCTAATTCTAAATAAAAGTAACTTTGAGAGTTAATTAATAATGAGCTACCATGTTTCAAAAATTAACACACGCTGAACATGTATTTTATCTAATGCAAAGTCTTAGGTCCCGTTCAGTTGTCAGGAATGTTGTACCGAAAAGTTGTTACTCAGTAAAAGTTAAGTAAAATGAAATAAAGGAAAAAGAAATCTATTTTCTTATAAGTATTCATTTGATATTTTTTTTTTTGCAGGAAAAATTAAAGTTTAGTGGTTCATTTGTAACGCCCAGAAAATTCGAAGACATTAAAAAAATATATAATAAAAAGATTATTTTCACAAAAGAAATTCATAGATTTATTGCGTCACCATTTCAAAAGCATATGTCATTATATTACAACTGTTTCGAATAAATCAAAATATTACAATTTCAAAATAAACTTAGGAGCTTCCAAAGTAAAGTCAACTTAAATTAATCAAAGCAACTATGCAGCTTCTTTCTCAATAGGATTGAACTCGCACTACAACATGAAAGGGCTATAGCAAGGAAATCTGACGAGGAAAACGAATTTCGTCACTAAAAGTACATTATCTGTGAGGAAACAGATTTCCTCTCCAAAAGACTGTTTCTAGCGAGGAAAACAAATTTCCTCGCCAAAAGCTTATTGTTGTAAGAGAAAGAAGTAAAAATGTACAGAGTGATAACTTACCCTAACACATAAAAAGAGTTTTATTTATATTATGTCGAGACCTATTACATAACATGACTACCCGATGTGGGACTAAACTATTCTAACACTCCCCCTCAAGCTGGAGAATAAATATCATAAACTCCCAGCTTGTTCCATAACAACTCTAAACGTGGTTTGAACAATGATTTGGTGAAGATATCAGCCAACTGAGCTCCGGTAGACACAAACGGAGTAGCTAACACACCACTGTCAATCTTCTCGCGAACAATGTGACAATCTACCTCAATATGCTTGGTTCTCTCATGAAACACCGAATTTGAGGCAATATGTATCGCTGCCTGATTGTCACATTACATAGTAATGCGCAATTGCACCCGAAATCCCAGCTCCTCAAGAAATGATCTCAGCCAAACAACGTCACATGTAGTATGAGCCATAGCACGATATTCTGCTTCCGCACTAGACCTTGCAACCACAATCTGCTTCTTACTCTTCCAGGTAACTAGGTTGCCACCAATACAAGTACAGTAACCAGTTGTTGAATGTCTATCAGAAGGTGACCCTGTCTAATTTGTATCAGTAAATGTCTTAACACACAGATGACCATTGGAACAGTAAAATAAGCCACGTCCAGGATGAGCGTTAAGATACTTCACAATACGAATACAAGCTTCCCAATGTGAAATACGAGGAGCAGACATGAACTAACTCACCATACTAACAGCAAACGAGATATTAGGATGAGTATTGGTAAGATAATTCAACTTAGCAACCAAGCGATGATATTGATCCGGATGAGGAAACTCCTCCCCTAGAGCAAAGCTTGACATTATGATCCATTGGAGTCTCCACAGGTTTGGCTCCCAACAAACCTGTCTCTTCTAAAATATCCAACATATATTTTCTCTGGGACAAACTAATATCATCCTTAGACGTTGCTACCTCAATACCCAAGAAATACCGTAGCTTACCCAAGTCTTTAGTGTGAAACTGAGTATGTAAGAACTGTTTTAGCTCTTCGATCCCTTTCTGATCATCTCCAATAATAATAACGTCATCAACATAGACAATGAGTAATACTTTCCCTCGAGCTAACATAAGGGAAAATACAGAATGATCTGAGTGACTTTGACGCATGCCAAACCTCAAAACAGCCTCATTAAACTTGCCAAACTATACTTTAGGGATTGCTTAAGTCCATAAAGTGCCTTGCGAAGAAGACATACCTTATGATGCCCCCCCTGAGTAATAAACCCAGGTGGTTGCTCTATATAAACTTCCTCTTGGAGATCGCCATGGAGAAAGGACATCAAACTGAAACAATGGCCAACTAAGATTGGCAGCAAGAGAAATAAGAATTCGCACAGCGTAAAGCTTGGTAACAGGAGAGAACATATTGGAATAATCAACACCATAAGTTTGGGTGTAGCCTTTAGCAACCAGGCGAGCTTTGTGACGCTCAACAGTGCCATCAAAGAGATACTTGACAGTATAGACCCAACGACAGCCAACAGTAGATTTCCCAACAGGAAGAGTAACCAACTCCCATGTACCATAGCTGTCCGCCACTCAGACCGGGATAATGCCTCCTGAACATTTTTAGGAATAGAAACGGAGGAAACAGTAGTAGTGAAAGTATGAAGGGATGGAGCGAGATGAGCATAAGTGATAAATCGAGAAATAGGATGACAAGTGCTCGAGATGTTAGTATAACCATAGTTTACCGGAGGACAACGATTCTCACGAGTCAGATAACGAGGGGCAGGCGGATCCGGCGACGGGGGAGAAGACAGAGGCGTGGGCACGGAGATTTCGGCAGACTGTAGTGGATTAGGAGGCAGAGGCAGAGACGATGCTGGTGCCGGAAAATGACGTACATATACCTGCAAACGGTTGGGGGAAACAGGTTGGGGGAAACAGTGCTAGTAGGAACAGACATAGGTAATTCAGACTCAAGGGGAAGAAGGTCGGTAGTAGTAACAGGCCGGATCCGAGTAATATGGTAACGACTCATTAAATGTGGCATCAGCACAAACAAAGTGACGACGTAAAGAAGGAGAGTAACAACGATATCCTTTCTGGGTGTGTGAGCATCCCAGAAAGATACACTTAAAAGACCGATGATCAAATTTACTCCTATCAGGGTCAAGAGCGTGAACATAACAGGTACACCCAAAAACTCGATGAGGGAGAGAGTGGAGAGGCTGACTAGGAAATAACACCGTATGGGGAACCTGACCACCTAAGACCGTAGAAGGCATACGTTTGATTAGGTAACATGCAGTGAGAACAGCGTCACTCCAATAGGACTTTGGAACCTGCATTTGAAATAATAGAGCATGCATAACCTTAGATAAGGGTTTAATCTTGCGCTCAGCAACTCTATTTTGTTGTGGAGTCCGAGAGCATGACAATTGGTGAATAATACCATGATAAGCGAAAAACTGAGAAAGTAGATGGTGAAAATATTCGCGGGCATTATCTGATCGAAATATCTTAACAGAAGTATCAAATTGAGTTTTGACTTCCATGTAAAAAGTTTGAAAAACGGATTTCATTCAGATCGCTCTTTCATTAAATAAAGATATGTGATATGCTTCGTTCTTTCCGATATCTTGGAATATTACCTCAAGCGTAGGGTTTGAATGTCGATTGAAGCAAGATAATCCGGAGAAGTCCGGGATCGTACCCAAGGGAATTAGTTTATGACTTGGTTGGATTTGTAGATGCAAGTAAGGATTTCGACTTTTAGCCATTCAACTTGGTTTTGCTTTGAAAACAGTGGAAATAAAAGGCTAAATTAACGCAAATAAACTAGATTAAAATGCTGGTTAGGTCTAGGAATCACTAGCACTTATGACTCGAGCTAAATCACATTTTTCACCAATTCACGCGGTTCAAGATACGCAATTGTAGGTTCCTAAACCGGAAAATAGAGATTCAATTATCAAGCTAGCTCTAGAATTCATTTGGTAAACACCTCGAGCGACAGAGCTCTAAGCATCATGTGTGGTAAGTAGGCGATGCTCCTACCTACACATGATCAAAGAGGTTAACACCTCGGCAATTCACCAAACGAATCCGAACCCCACATTAATTTTCAAATCTAGAAATTAAAGCATTATTGGTGAAAAATGCAATTTTCGCCCAAGTCACGGGATGCAAATCATCCCATGACCCAACCCTTGAAATTACTCATGCATATCTAGGACGATAAGAGCAAGCAAAAATCGACTAAGCATAATTAAAACACAACACTAGAAGAAAAGTTGATTAAACTATAGATCGAAATAGTAGCTACAACTTTAATAAAGCCTAAATTACCGAAACTAAACTAAATAGAGCAGAAAATTAATTATTGAAAGCTGGAAATTCAAGAACAAGTAAGAACAATACCAAAAAGTAAATGCAATCTAAGCTGGATCTTAAAATTGTACTAAAAAATGTCCTATTGTACTTGTTTGTGGATCCAATTATATCACTTTTTTATTCCACGCTTGGAATATTGCCTGGATATGCTCTGAAAATCCATGCTATGGCCCTCGGCATCGATGGCAACATGCATAAGCTGGGACACTAAGGGGCTCGGCATCGATGTAAAGAAATATAGCCCATCGATGCCGAAGCTGGTAAGGGTCTAGAGCACTAAGAGGCTCGGCATCGATGTAATGCGATAAGTCCCATCGATGCCGGGGTGAGTAAGAGTCCTTGCTCACTGCTTTGGCTGCTGGCCTGCTCGAGCAGCGCCTTGATCTTGCCTTGGCAATTCTGCTTCTGCCTTGGCTGGGTAGTTTCTGCCCGAGCTGTTCCTCTTGCTTTGGCTCTGCCTTGGCTGCACCTTGGCCATCGGGTCATTCTCAGGCCATGACATGCCTTGGGCCTTTAAAGCTCCTTATTAGGCGATTCACCTGCAAAGCAGCACCAGCACATACTATGAGCAAATATCATTAAAAATAACTAATTAGCAAATATGAGCAAATATCATTAAAAATAACTAATTAGCACCTAAATTAATACTAAACCTAAATACTAGCGCACCATACATTGCATTCTCGGGTGCTCATCACAACCCCCAACTTGAGGTTTGCTAGTCCCTAGCGAACAAAATGCAGAGAACTTGAAAACAGACTACTATGCAATCTTTCTGAATTCACAACTTAGAACATGCTCAACATTACCAACTAGCAAGAGCTCAACAATCCTGTTTTTTATTTCATTTCTACAACTCACAACTTCAGCATCCAATTAAACAGGCTAAGTAACAAGCAGGTTAAAAAGCAAGCTAAAAAGGTTTGTGTCCTCGAACAATGGGAGGATACGAGACACAAAACTTGTGAATTCAGACTTAAACCATATCCACTGAAGAAGTGCTTGACAAACAGGCAACAGTGAACAAGAAATACTATGTCTCAAGAAACTACAACACTTTATTCAACAGAATTAAACACAAGCAGATGAAATTTGGATAACGAAAGGAAAGCATGCCATTCACTAATTATGCAACCATCAGACAGTCAATCATTAAGGAATCCAAGCGCACAAAAGATCAACTAAGGTCTTTTAAAGCTTGTAATGACTGTGGTTACAAAGAACAGGTTAGCAAAAATGGGTGACGGTCTATTTCTAGCTTGGTTAACTACCCGAGTGACCGCCGCCAACATATGAAATGAACCAAGTCAAGGCCAACTGGCCAAACCAATAAACCAACTACTAGCTAACAATGTACCAAGCTAAGCTATGAAATGAAATGACATGAGACGAAATAAAGTAAAGGATAGAGTAGTTGGCATGTCAACCAACCAAGACCCCGACCAAGTAAGGGGAATTTCTAAAACCACCGACTCTTTGCATCAGATCACCACCACATCATCCAATCATCAAATCATCCTATCAATCAGCCAACTCCTCACTCTCATATCCAGCGAAGTCATCACTAACTTCCCCCTCATCAACTTGTCTTGGCTCATATTTAACCCCAAATTGTTGCTGCAATACTGTTGTTTGCCAAGATATCTCCTTCTTCTGAGCTTCCTGTTCCCTCATGATCTTCCTCCTCTCAATCTTTTCCTTCCTTTGGCTATTGATTATTGAAACCCCTTGACAAAACAGCTTCTTGATCCAAGACCCTTGTTTTTCTTTCCTCGATGGCATCGTAGTCAGATAATCCCCCCTTTTTACTTGTTTCCCCTTAGCGTGTGAATTTGGGATGAACTCTTCACATCAAAAGTATCATCTATCGTCCTCGGAGAAAGTTCCTCCAATTTCTCATAGGCTGCCCCCCTAACTCCTTTCTCCTTACGCAAAATAGTAATCATACAAGGAAAAGGCATACTGGCAGAAATCATCGTATTGGCCCTAAAATCACGCAGCTGAGTAAAGATGAACATGGCCCAATCAACTACCAAATCACTAGCAGCGAATGCAAACAAAATCTCTCCATCTTTCCTTACTGGTCTACTCTCCGAGGCTTGGGGATACAGATTATAATGAATTACTTTGTTCAAAAATTTAAAACTTGCTTTGAAATTTCTGGGCACATGGGGCAATGAAGCCAATTCGGGGTCACTATACAAAGTCGCATTCACAACCTGTAGATCAATCAATTCATCTTTCCTAGGGTAATTCACAGACTCCGGAGGGGGCCTTTGAATTTTCAAATGCCCAGCAATATCATCCGAAGTAATCACAATATCAATTCCCCCAACCCTTGTAATAATTCTAGCAGCAGGATCACTCTCCCAATCACCCTCAGGAATAACCATAAACTTATAAAACTCAATTACAGCATTCTTATTGTATCCAATCAAATTTTCAGTCCAAAAATTCAAACCCTTTTGCTGAATGTACCGAAGCCCCGTATGACCATCCGGCAATGCCCCGGCATCCAGTTGCCGCTCGTTTTTGAATTTTCTACTCGCGAAACTGCCCTCCCAAGTCAGCCTTTTGTCTGCTGCAATTTGAGCCGGAGTCCGTCTCCTCCGCTTACTCCGAGAACCACTAGCCTCCTTGGGCTGAATTTCTTCCTCACTCTCGGCCATAAAATCATCCTCCTTTTCAATTTCAGATTGAGAAGGGGCTGCCTGGTGTGCGGTTTGCTTAATTCTCGGCATTGGGGAAAGAGGGATTTTTGGTTTTTATTTTGGAATTTTCGGATTTTTGGTGGAAACTGAAAATGTATGGTAAAATATGGTGGGGGTTGAATAAAGGGATGAAAAATAGGAAGGAAATTTGGATTTTTAGGGGGAAAAGATGGAAATTTCGAATTAAAGGAGAGAAAAGTGGGTTTACCTTGTTTTTGGCTTGGAATCTTGAAATTGATGGTTGAATCTGGAGTATTATTGAAGGAGATGAAGGATTTGGTGGTTTTCTGTGGGAAAGTATGGAGATTTGGTGGATTATTGAGGGTTTTTGGGTTGGTAATGGAGGAAAATAAAGAAACAGTCGGCTGGGTTCAGAAGTTTGGAGGGTGGGATTGTTTTGGTTTCTGACGAAGCTGATTGATCTGTTAAGGGAAACTCGGTCGGCATCGATGTAAAGGGAAACCTCCCATCGATGTAGAAGCTGTTAACGGCCAAGTGAGATAGTTTTCTCGGCAGCGATGTGATCTAATTTCCTCCATCGATGCCGCTGCCCTTACTGCCTAGGGAGATAGCTCATTCGGCATCGATGTAAACTAAATTTATCCATCGATGCCAAACCCCATAACTCAAAATTCTGCCTTCTCTTCAATTTGAACCCCCGAACTTCCAAACCTTCATCTAACACCCCTAAAACACCTTTTAAGCAATGAACATTCAATTAAACAACCCTCCAAACAACCGGTCGCCTAGGTTAAGCAAAGAATGGGAGAATAACAGGATGTAAAATAGGACAAGGTGACTCATTTGTAGTGTGATCATGCAAAGAATGCCTTGTATCCTTTCCTAAGTGCGCTTTGGATTCCAACATATTTGAAAATCGACATTTAAACACAACTAGGCATAGACATGCGATGATTCACCTAACTACAAGCAATTTATTGGAAAGGTGGGGATATGGGCCAAAGCTTGCTCAAAAGCTTGCTCAAAACTTAAACCGTTCAATTTTCAACTAAACATGCAAATTAAGAAGCACAAAATTTCTTAGAATTGCTACGAACTCTTGCCAACTAACAATTATTGAGCATGCAACAAGTCATGAATAAAACTAAAAACTATGATAAAAGGAAAGATTTGCAAGTAAAAAGCTTTATTTATTTTTGAAAATTCTCATTTTCTCATTTTTTTTGGATTTTCAAATTACAGAATGAAACAAAAAGCACAAAAATCAAACAAATAGCACATAAGCGTCCCCCCAACTTAAAGCGATGCTATGTCCTCATAGCATTAGGAACAAGAGTAAAGAAAGGAAGAGTGCGCGAATGTACTGTCTAAGGGGAATGTCAACCCCTAAATACCTCGACCAAGTAGGAGGATTTTATGTCAATGTCTTGCTCCAGCCAGATTAGATGCTTCCAGGGGTTACTCCTTCGGTTCTACCAACTCGGAACCACAGCTAGTCACACAGGGCCATATCCAAAGCTTTATCGGACTAACAACCGTGGCTCGTAGCCACGCCCATGCTTAGGGCTCCTGAATGCCTCACTCACTCCGGCTTTAGACCCAATCCACCAAGGCTGGTGTGGTAGCACATAATGTAACGCCCCCAAAATTAGGGTACGTTAAATAAAACATTTTATTGAAAATTCAAAATAGAGTCTAACTTTTTATTACAACATAACCCCCACAGGAGTAATTTGATTACAAAAAGAAAGGAAACTAAGGCTTCCTAACTACAGCTCCTCTCGCTTCTTCATCCTAGCCAGCTCCTCAGCTCCGGATGCCTCCAAGTGAACTGTCCATCTTGATCATCTACAAGGTCTGACACATTATACCGGCGTCGCCACCAATATAATATGTCAGGGTCACCACAAGGCAACACCGTGAGCTACGAAAGCTCAATAGAGTAACCCCATACCCGCTAACCCATAACTTACAAACAGACGATCATAGAAATCAAACTAATAACGATAGCACATCCACATTCTCATTGGTGTCCAAGTTTTACCGTGTTTCTCCTAAGCGACTCATCGTAGACCGTGTCTCCATTTTCCACTTACAAAACATCCTTTCAAAAACATTTGCATTGGCTCCGTACCGCGGATAACCAAGCCTTTCAAAAATCTTTAGCATTGGCTCCGTACCGCGGATAACCAAGCCATACACACCCAACCTCGGTTCCGCCGTTCCGGGTTCCCGAGTATCCTCACAATGGTTCCGCTGCACCGGGTTCCCATTGGCACACATTGCATTGGCTCCTCTCCACGGATAACCAAGCTATACCTCACCATGGTTCCGCCGGTCCGGGATCCCATGGGAACACACACAACCTCACAATGGTTCCGCTATACCGGATTCTCATTGGAACACACACACACACACACCGTTCACATAATACCCTTGAAATGGTCATTATGTGGTTTCCAAAGTACTTCCTTGTTAAACATACCCTAGGTGCCATGTTTCTACCTTTCTCGGTTTTCGTGTCACGTTCTCATGCAAGACTCCGCGTGTAAGACTTTACATACAATCATGCATTCAATCAAAGCCTTGAAATTAACACAACAAGATCATCCAACTCTAGGTACATAGCATGCTTGAAACATCTTGAAAGTAAAACATGCATTTCCAACATTTAATCGAAAGATAACATTATGTACGATCAAAGTAACTTTCAAACAACATGCGATTTATACAAGACATAGAATTAGAGTGAAAAAACTACTTTATACTTGGAAAAGTAGGTAAGGATAACTACCTTGATCCGAAACTAGTCGGGGCCGAATAAGCACGTTGGAAAATCCTACGGGCGGTGAAAGTTCCGAATCTGGACTGAACTTCGGACGGCAGTAACTCGGTCAATCTTTGGCCGAATAGAGTCGTTCTTGGGTTGAAATCGAAGATCTCTAAACCCTCTACAACTCTCGTGAAGAAAGTTAATCCTAGAAACGAACCTAGGTAGGAGAAAAATGGGGACGAAGCAAAGGACAGTAAGCTGTCCAGAAAATGGAAATCCAGAAATTTTACTGAACTTCGGATGGCAATATCTGGGTCATTTCTTAACCGATTGGGGTGATTCTTGAGCCTAACTTCAAGGTTTCGAAGTTCTCTACAACTTTCCAGAAGGAATTTGATCCTAAAAACTACTCTAAACAGGAGAAAACTGGGGATTTCCGACGGGACAGTGGCTGCCCAGAAAAACAGAAAATGGTTTCTAGAGAGAAGGAAGAGCAAATGCTTTGAGGTGTGAGTTCAAAGGCTTAGAATGGCCTTCTATTTATAGGCAAGAGCTTGGCCCTCTCCTCTCTCTCTCTCTAAGTCTCACCTTGACACTTGGCAAGAGATCATGGAAGATCAATGCAAGAATCCTAGGGTTGCATGGCTATGGTGTCCTTAGATTGGATTCTTGAATCAAATGGATGGTTGAGATGGAAGTGGTACATGATCAAAGGGTCAAGAAGTTGCAAGGTGTTCAAAGAAGTACATCTAATCAAATCCAACTTTTAAGCACAAATCAAGGGAAAATCCTAGGTTGCATGGCTATTGTGTACCATGATTTGATCTTGGATCAATTGGATGGCTAGGATGGATCCTTGGTGGGCAAGAAAGAGATTGGTACAAGATCTAAGGGTCTAAAATTTAAAGGAGTACAATGGAGGTGGTTTCCTAGCAAGGAAAAATAGATACACCAAGATCATGGAAGATTAATGGGAGATCATGGAAGTACAATCAAGTCTCCTTCCTTCCTCTTTCCTCCCTCCTTCCTCTCTCTCTCTCTCTCCGGCCTCTCTCTCTCTCTCTCTCTCTCTCTCCCTCCGGCCTCTCTCTCCTCTCCCTCTCTCTCTCTCTCTGTAGTAAACACACACACACACACACACACACACATATATATAT
>BPLS01010811.1:0-14477 GCA_019656275.1 Rhododendron kiyosumense | reverse complement strand
CAGACTTCTCAAACCCAATGTGGGCTAGAAACTTTTTATAGGGTTTACACCCTGAGAGGAAGGAGCAGTTGGAGTGCCACCAGTTGTCAAATGCAGGGGTGGTGCGCACTTCAGGTTCCCTGAACTCCTGAGTGATTGTCCTCCTTAATGCATGTCTGACTTGTCAAACCCCGTCAGGAAATGGTCGGCCGAGATGGGTGATCGTTCAGACATACAAATGTTGGCAAAGCCACAGTAAGGGGTGGGTATGCCTTGAACGAAGTCCAGTTGTCTAGCAAATTGTGCAGGGCAGTATACCTCTGTATGTGCTATGGACTTAGTGGTGTTCGATGAGGAAATAAAGATCTCTCTGCTCGTCAGAATGTTGCTCCATGCTTGGAGGGCTCGAGAGGATCTTCGTTGTCTATCCGCCAAAATGTCGAACAACCATGGTGGCCCAACAAGAGTAGGGAATGGATTGGGCCACTCCCTGTCTGAGGCGAGACCAGCAAAGAAGCAGAGGTAGTACACCAAGGTCTGTGTTGTGCTATCCTCTGGGTGAACGTAGTTGTCACCATGAACATTGGGCATCTCAACGAGGCCAGCAGGGGATGTGGGTGCTTTGAAGGGACCCAACTCAGGGAAGTAGGCATGGAGCCATAGTTGAATAAACCATTGAGGCCCTCCCTGCGAGTAATTCAAACCCTTCTGGTAGAAGTCAGACCCGGCCTTGTACACGTGGCCCAGGAAGTAGGAGGCGAAGTCGAACTCTTCACCTCTAGCAAGTGCCAGTGCCAGCGGGACGAATTCACTCATCACTCTTTTCCCAGAGTGGCAGAAGATGTGCTTGCAGAGGGTGTAGACGATGTAAGCAAAGAACTCGGTCTCGGTTACTTCCCGTATCAATTTCTTTTCCCTGTTGTAGAAATGGGAAAAAGCTCCGTTTGTGGCGGTCAAACGAGCAAAGCCCTCGGGAGGTTGGTACTCCTTGGTAGGGTCAAATTGGGGGCCATACGGAATGAGCCCCAGCATTTGGGTAACATCCAGAACTGTGGGTGCCATCATGCCACAGTTAAAGCGAAAGAAGTTGAAGGATGGATCCCAAAAGGCCAAGGCGGCCTGAATCAGAGAAGGATTTTGTGGGACCCCCCTTCGAAGGAGGGTAATAATTCTCTTCAAACCCACCTTCTCTAAATCGTCCGACTTCGCAGCCAACATGCGAGTGGTCCATATCTTCCAATCCTTGTCCAATGTTGGCCAACAGGGGAAGGATTTCTTCGCGAAATTTTGCCAGTCGAGGCTTGAACAAGCCCGAATATCGGCATCCCCCAATCGAGGATAGTAAAGGGAGAGGGTAGCGGGGATTTCTCCTATGAGTTGAGGGCCCAAAATATAAGTACCTTCTTCGCTAGGGTTTGGAATGAAGACCCTGGCGTCGAGGTAGGGCTCTCCGGTCGGTCCCGGTGTTTTTCCTGACACGAACCGCCTCAATGCCAGAGAGGGAGTAGGATGTTCTGGGACTGGATTGCTGGAAGAAGCCATTGATTCAGTTTGGTTTTAACGTTGTTGGAGAGAGAAAGAAGAGAGGGTTCTGTTCTTGAGAGTTTTGAGAAAAGCTTGAGTTTTGAGCTTGAATGCGTAGAGCGTAAGGGGTGGTTTTGAAATAATTCCGCTTTTATACTCCTGCAGGTGGGCCAGGCCTGTAGTGGGCCCGTACCCTGGGGTCCACTGGGGTTGGTTTTTTCTCTTTAGGAGAGTTATTATTGGTAGAATTACTATTTTAACAATAAACCCAAGTCCAGCGTATTGGTAAAAGAGGAAATTTCATTGAGCAAAACTACTGGATTACAAAATTGAAATTTGCATATTTACAAAAAAAAGCAAAATAAGGGAAATACTAGTTCCTAAAAAAATATATATATAAAAACGAGAGTACAAATTAGGCCTTCGAAGGGTCTGGGTGCTGAGAAGTTGTTTTTGTGTTCTCGAAGTAATGGGGAAAGGACCAAGTAACGAGGCTATGGAACTTGTTCCATGCAAATTGGTGGAATTTCAGCTCCATTTTCCTCATGTCTTCTTTGGAGTCTGACTCCAATTTCTTCTCCAGCAGAGGCCTAAAGCGGAGCACCAGTGCTTTGGCCTTCCTTCGAAGTTTAGCCTCTTTTGTTGGACGCTTCACTTGTTGCCTTTTGAAGCGCCTTCGAAGCTTCTTGTCTGCATGGCCAGGCACCACTTTGAAGGACTCAGCAGTAAAGTTTTTAATTTGGTCATGCAATTTCTCAATCCTTTCCTTGGCAATGGCATAGTCTTGAAGGATTTGATCGAAGCAATACACAGCAGTATTGGCTTCGAGCCATGACTTGATCACTGGTAGAAAGTCCAAGAAACAATGGATTTGATAAGAAACTGCAGAGAGGATGGAGCATAACACCAGTGTTTCACAAGCCCATTTGAAATTGGTGAGTGGGACTTGTTCTTCCAGGATATGGATATCTAGGTAGGAGAAAGCTGCAAGGAGCTGCAGGGCTTTGCTCTTATCAGCAGGGTAGATGGAATAACCGTATTGCCATTGGAAATGAGGGATGTTGATGGCAAGGTTATTCACCTCATTGAACCAGTCAGGCTCTTCAGGAAGAGGAACCAACTTATTGGTCTCTTCGAAGTCAGCTGGGAAATGTGGGGTTTGCACCTCTGTGAGCCAAAGGGATTTTTGGGCTTGGGCCATGCGTTTAAAGTCGCAATAAGGGGCAGGCCCAAGATAGTTTTCCTCCTGCTTGAGGAAAGGAGAAAATTTGAGGGACGAATAGATTGATTCGAGCATGCCCATGTGAACGGTGTCATTACCGCTCAAAGGCAAGAATTGGCTCGCAAAAAGGGTTCGAAAGTGATGGAATCTATTAGGTGTGGGGTCAGGTTGGTCGAACTTGACCAGGATGGTGCCAGTATTGGTATTAGTAGAGTTTTCTTCCCATGAGCCCCAGTTGGACCCATCACATGAATTCGAACGGGTTAAAGAGGAGTCCCAACCCGTAGAAGATGGGTTGGGGGTGTGGAATGTTCGATCAGAAATAATCTTGCCTGCCAACATTCGAGGAGAATTTGGGGGAGACATTTGGGGAGAGTGAGATTGATGATCAAGGTTATCTAGGATGAGATTGATTTCTGGAAGAGAGTCCATAAACGTAAGACTTCTTAGCAGAGAAGACTCAAGTTCGTAGGGGTTTATGGGGGGTAATGTGATTCGTTAAACCCTATCATTAACTGCCATTTATAGGAAAATTATTGTAGCTATCTTTGGGAAGCTCAATAGACGTGCATGGGAATGAAATCCTGTCATGCTTCGTGTGTCCGAATTTGAAGGGACATGGGCAGAGAACGTGTGCCATTAACATTTATTTAGCATAAATAAAATGTTAATGCGGGGGGTGTGTTTACATCCTAAAAAGTGCTACCCAATGAAAAAATTCCACGTGGCACCAAGCGGTACGGTGGCTATATAAAACCTGTCCCAGTTGAGTACCAATTGCGGAGGATTACGGGAATTAAAGGGAACACTGTTTTTATGACAAACGGTGTCGCTTTGAAATGAACCGGTGTCGTTTGGATAACAATTAAACGATGGTTTGGGAAATTATTAGATCTAACCGTTGATTTGGACTTTACGATCATCGAACGGTGTCCTCACTGCCCTGTTTTATAACTGAAATTAGATGCAATTGCAAGGAATCATTTTGGAAGGCAGACGTGTTGCATTGATTCACGTTGCTTGAAAGTAGGAACCACGATCCAGGAAGTGGCCATGAACACCATGATCGAAGCGAGCAGGGGAAGAAGGAATTCTGAAAATATCAATATAACCGTTCGAAAGCCCCCTCAACCATTTTATGTGGCCAACGTGGGTATCAATCGAAGACGTGGAGAACGAAGGCAGACCCAGTGTCTATAAATAAAGAAGTAAAGCGAAGAGAGAAGACACACAAAAAATTCATATCATCTGACAACTCATACAAAATGATTGCTCAGAGATCTATCTTAGATTAGTTTTTAGTTTAGCGTAGGATCTTTTTGTAAGTTGAAGGCTTATTTGCATGTAAGATTGCTTTTGATTAAATTCAAGTTCTCTTATTTTCTTGTAAGTTTTTTTCTTACCAAAGAATAGTCGTTTGTAAGTCCACTTTTGATTAAATTCAGTGTGCTTATTTTTCTGCATTATTCTTGGAAGAATCTTAAGAGTGTTTGTATACAAATTTACCTTTGATTAAATTCAGGTTTGTTTGTGTTCAATAATCTTTTCTGATTCGAAGCGCGTCAATCTTTTATTTGGTTGATACCTTAAGGAAAAATCCTCTTAGTTGAGGTAATCGAACGGATAACACAATTGCCTGATTGAGATTAGTTATTTCAAATCAATTTGGAAAGGGTAATTTCATCTTTGAAGTTATTTCTTTTCTGGCACGCCCGCGCACAATCATTTGCCATTTGATTGAGCTAATTCAGCCCTAAACACTGACACAAGCTCTAACCTCTGTGCAAATTTGAGCTTCCAAATTACCGTTAAAAATGCTTTTCCTTGTCTGGTAGCAAAACACAAATTTCGTTCGACAGGCTACAAACCGTTGTGCAATTCTTTTACTTAAGGGTCGATCCAAAAACATGAACAAACTTTGCATCAACCGAAACCTACATCACACCGAAAATAGCTATTAAACGTGAAGGTGAATTCTCGACCATTTCTTTCCTCTCTTTTTTTCTCATCATCGTACAAATGTAAACGATTTTCTATCAAATGCTACTACTTACCATTGTTACAAAGAAAGAACCAAAAAACAAAGATATCAAAACAAACCCACCCATGGGTTGTCAACATGGTAACGGCAAACTTGCGCTTACTACATAGCAGGGTTCGATTCCTCCTATAGGCAAATCATGATTTAAGTGGAGGGCCATGGCGGTGGGTTGCTGTGCTAGTTTCCCCAAGGTTTGGATTGCGCTGTTGGGTCTAATAGTGGCTCGGCTGCAGGGTTGTTCCTCGGTTACCAATCAAAACAGGTACATAGCTGGCCAACTACCAAGACAAACGTATCAGTAGATTACACCAACTGTATTTACTTCGAATCCCTACAAAAAAAAAAGGAACACAAAATCTTGGCCTGAACAAATCATTTCATCACGTAGCTGAAAAACCTACGTGGGAGAATCAAAATAAATACTCAGCGGAAAATTACTTACCTTCTGCCATGGTGTTTAAGTCTTGAAAAGTCTGAAAACTGTTTCGAACTTGAACCAATATGTTTCGCCAAACAAAGTCTCCCCTAATGATTTTGGGGAGCAATGAGTAGGATTTCCAATCAAATCTATATAAATATTCTTCACACTTGTAACTTGATGGTAATCACAAGCCTTTATATATATAGATCGAGACCCTTTTTCAATAGATACAACCTTTCATACTTCCTTCCATGAAAGAAGTAATAAGACACCTATTCATTAATAGTTGCAACCTTACACATGAATGGTCACTAAACCCATTCATGGATAGTCACCATATCTATTCATGAATAGTCACATAACCTTTTCATGAATAGTCACTAATTATTTAGGCTTTACTTTAATTAAATCTAATACCCATATTTTAGTTATAAATATAAATACTACTCCCTCCATCCCTTTTTTATAGTCCAGTATTCTATTTTGGGCTGTCCCTTAATAAGTGTCCATTTTGTAAAGTTAGTGGGTAAAAGTTGGTGTATTGTCTTTTTTGCCCTAAAAGTAGATTCCTTTTTGAAAAGTTAGTGAGAAAGAGTGTAATGATGATGGGTAAGTAGGGAAAGTGGAGGAAAAAGTTGATGTGAAAGGTATAATGATGATGTCTTTTTAATAAGTTGAAATTACGAAGTAGGACAATTAAAAAGGGACGGAGGGAGTATAAAATATAAATAGGATTGATGTGGCATGTGAGCCACATAAATAAATTCCAACATTCTCCCACTTGGCTCATATGTCAAATCAACCAAAAATTGTTGGGTAAAAGATACTAAGTATTATATATGGCTATACAACAACTGTCCAAATAACGGTCTATAGTAAAAAGATTGAGCACGAATCATGGTGGTTATGCCATATAAGCAAGCAGTTCCTTCCATGTCACGCCCTTGATTTTTAACATAAATATAGATGATCTCCATAAATAAACTTCGCCATAATCCTTACGATAACCAAAATAATGTAGAATTCCCAAAATATTACACCTTTGGCTCCGAGACCCAAATTAACACAAGTACTGAATATTCAAGGGTTAAGGATTACAATATTCCATAGTCAAAAGATCTACAAATAAAGTTACAGATACATCTTCAAAAGAAATTTACAAAGATGCCTAAGTAACTCTTCGATGTTAGCTTTCAAAACAATGTTCACATCCAAGCACTCTAAGCATGCATGCTATTGTCCGGCGTCAGTACCTAAAAATGATAATAGGCTTGAGCTACACTTGCCCAGTAGAAAATTCTACACTAACATTATATGCAAAAGAAATGCAAAGATGATCAAGGAATAGGAACCTTAACAAGGTCAAAACGGAAATCAACAGTCTTGAATTATTAACCTCGAAACAACAACTCGACGATCACCGCTTAACTCACACTAAAACCATTCCCACCTTCCATGCATCCAAAACCATCTCATCGTATGTGTCATGAGCTGAAGCTTCTGCCGGGCTAATTATGGGACCCTGATATCCCCTGCAAGCACCCACCCGTAGAAGGTTGGGCCTTGAGTGTTCAATATGAGCATTAGCTCCTGCCAGGCTAATTATGGGACCCTGATATCCCCTGCCAGGCACCCACCCGTCGATGGACCCCGAATGTTCTCGTTGTGTCAACAAAGATTCAAACGTCTCATGTTCTCATAACGTGTCACTTCAATTCAATTCAATTCAATCGAAGTTCATATGTTAATCGATGTCAAAATTTATCGAACAAGGGCAAGGGATGCAAAGGACACACAACGAACTCAAGGAGTAAGATTAACAATATTATGGAGTGATTTGGTGATGTCTCGAATAAGTTAGAAATGATCGGGAGCCAAAACAATGGAGTTCGAAGCAAATAACAAAAGCTAGGCTAAGTTACTGTTGTATGGATACTGCGAATTTCAGTATCTATACAACAGGGGCTAAAAACGCTCCAGAGAGTATTGTATACAATAACTTAAAACGTTCCAGAGATTCGTGTATCGATACTGACTAATTTAGTATCGATACAAATGGGTGTTCGTCCAGATTTTCTGCAGATTTCGGCGATTCCAACAACAACAACAACCAAAGACACGATTTAAGGCTAGAAAACACTTCTATTACATATATTGAGAGGTAGAATCCCTACCTCGAGATCGAAAAATGAAACCCACGAAAATACGAGCCCTAGCTTTCCGAAAACCTTGATTCAAACGAAATACGACTCCTCCGAGCTCAAACCAACGCGGTACGGACCACCTTACGCGTAGAGGATGAAGGATTGAAGGTTGTTTTGGTGGATTTTGAGAGATATTTGGTGAAATTTGGAGAGAGAGCAAGAAAGAGGAAGAGAGACCGAGAGAAAGAGAGAGAGTTGGTGAGAGGGTGGGGGAGAAAAATGATTCCATGCTCTCTCACCCTCCTATATATACCCATAAATATGCTAATTACACATTGTATCCTTCCACAATCAATTCTAACACTTTAGCCCAAAATTACATAGACACAATTATTTCATATTTTTCCATTTATAAACATTAAAATTAATTGAATTAAATACGGGTTTCTACATTCCATGTATTACAATGGACAAATCTCTCAAAATTTTATGTGGTATCACCTGTAAATCATGATTAACTATAATAGTCACTTAGGGTCTGCTTTATTTATCCCAACGGATACTGTATACGTACTTCATACCTTATGTGCACATGTACGTCTTTATTCTCTAAGAACACTTATAATGTGACAAAACTTTAACTGAGCATCAATATGAGAGAAAACAAATATGAAATGAGCTAAAATCCATGTATACATTCCATGACATTCACACTTCTGCTGGCAATAACTTGTTCAATACTTTATGCTCAATGGTCACGAATTGTGTTTATGAACTCTTTCTCTCCCCTAATAAAGTACTTTACATCGATATTCTTTACTTGGCTTTCATCTTTATCTTAGAGAACAAAACTGTAACCAAAATAGACTTAATAATGGTCTCAACATAACATCAACAACTTGAGACCCATATTGCATGCTAGGCTAGTTTCATAACTCCCACTCATTCTGCCATTCATATTAAAACATCACTTTAAATTGGATGTCAACATCGTGGCAAAAGATTCATAGCTTAACGTCAGTCAATTACTCTTGATTAGCATGCATGTACATATAATTCTTGATTCTGTATAAGTACCTCACAATCTATATTTGTAGCTTGCTATACCATGTAGTCTAGAAAATTATTTTTACTCCCACTAACTTTAAGGAGTATTATTTTTCTCTTCTTACAAACAAAATGTCCGTTTTTTTTTTTTCAAAATCCATTTCATGATGCTACCCAAAATCAAAACTTTATTGGATCTTCAATTGATCTCACTTTGGACATTAAGCCTAAAGGAATTAAACTTCTCTCACTATTAATGTTCAAATATTTGCTTAGCGTACTTAATTATGTGGGTAGTCCTGCATCCACATGGTGTGAAATCACGATCCATGCATCCTAAAGTAAAGCAAATTTACGGTCAATATTACTCCAATAAATAATATGGGCTTCATGAAGCAATTTTAATAAACGCTATGAACAGCTATAATGACCAAGAACAATATATTGATCTTGATGCTATAGAAAGTGGAACTTTACTTCAAAATTACTACTATTCATTAGTGGTAAATTCTAACCTTCCTGTGAGTAGAGGTGCATCACGAATGAATTTACACAACACTTTATGAATAAGATAAAAATCTAAATAATGAGAACAAAGTTTTCATACCTGTGGGCATAGGAAAAGTTTATTCTCGACTTTCAAATGATTATCTTACTCAACTTAAATCACAAAATAACAACCTCCTCGCACCACGGGGTTTTAATTTTAATGATTTAACTTCAATTTTTATGCTAATCTTTACCTAAAATAAAGTAAATTCAAACCTCTCTATGGGCAAAGGCTGCAATATGCATTGAATCTACTTCACTGCAACAATAACAAGACTAGCAAATTTCGAACATCAAAATATATAGATATTCCTTTACTTGTGAACATAGATATTTTCCCAAACGAGTTATAGAACTAATTATTCACCTGTGGGCAAAAATATTTAATTTTACTAATTCAAACTCAATATAATGTTAAATGCCATGGCTCACAAACACATAGTCCAATGATTATTCTATGTGTGACTAAACTTGATATGGAACACCATAACATTTCAAGATGCTATGGCTAATTTCAAAATATTACGACGTTCAAATCACCTCAAAAGACATCAAGTACACTTCATGTGAGATAATCATATGTTCACCATAGTCTCAAGGTAGTGAAACGGTTTCATGTCAGATCAAACATAGCAAATCAATCTATTGATATTTGTTACGGCCTAGCATTTTTATTTATTTAATTAATTATAATGCCATTTTAGTAATTGGATATTGTGGTCGGATCGTAATTATTTATTCTGCGCGCACTATGGGTACAATTGTCGTTATTTTAATTTTGAGGGTATAGGTCTAATTAATTTTTAGTAATAGTTTAGTTCCTCGTTTAAATACTTTAATAAATTAGTTAGCTACAAATTAGGGGTTTTGAGAGTTGGACGGCAGTTCTATAAAGATAGAGATAATCAGAACAGACTAGGGTTATATTTTTTTAGAGAGCGTTGAGGAGGAAAGAACTGCGCAGTCAAAGGTTCGAGATCGTCTTCGCACTCGTCTTCAATCGTGGTAAGTTGAATAAATCTTATTGTTTCACTACCCTGAGTCGGTTCAGTAGCAAGTTAATTGGGCGGAAAATTAATTGATGGGTGAGAGAGAGAGAGAGAGAGAGAGAGAGAGAGAGAGAGAGAGAGCATGGCAGATGAGTGAGTGTGCTGTGGTGTTTTGTGCGTGTGCGACGTGGTGTGCGTGTGCTGCAAACGGTGGTTATGCTTTTGATTTGGTTGGGAGAGAACATGCAGTGGAATGCATAGGGAGCAAATCACTTGGCTTTTGGGTGTACGTGGAAGAACGGAAGGCTATGGCAGTGGGAATGGAAATTGGGTAATTGTTTAGGTAGGATTAGTCTCTTTAATCATTCTAAGGTTTAGATTAGTATAGTTTTAGATTCCTTTAAACTACAGTGAGTAATAAGCGAAATATTATACTTGGTTTAGTTAGTGATAATACTGTTATATGATTCTTGTTCAGGTTAGGCTCGTTCTGCATTGTTCGATTGCATTAGCTTTGGACCCAGGTGAGTGGTTAAGCATGTTACATATTTGCGAACTTTCCCGTATCCCTTAAATTATTGTTTTAGAAAATTAATGATTGAAATTGGAAACATGTATTTGTTTTATTTGGTTCTTGAAATTGGCGTGCGGATTGGTGAAACTATTTATTGTTCGTATAATCTTTTGGTGAGAACTTTGTGGATATTGTTGGGAACATATTTTGGAAGTCCAGGGAAATTAATCCTCTGTGTGCGGGTGACTCTGGCCATTAGGGAAGAAACCGGATTAGTCTGGTGACCCTAATGCTCAACGGTTGTTATTGACCGGATCGTTCTTTGGGAAAAGTTCCACGGGCTGCCTACTCGTGGTGACCCTAAGATTCGATGTTGGATCCAATTTTGAGATATTTATTCACTGGCATTTGGTACTAATGATTTTGGTTGTGGTTCCCCATTTGTTGTTGGAGATTGGATTGAGAATACCATTAAGATTTATCGGATGAAACGTTAATTGGATTAATGGATTATTTTGTTGTTCACCGCATATGCCAAATTTATATTGACATAGTAAATTATTTTAATCCCCGTTTCAGAACTTTATTCTAATATGCATGCTTTGCTACTCACTGAGCTCGTCAGCTGACGGATTTATTCCAACTTCTTTTTCAGGCAAGTTGGGCAGTTAGGAGGACTCTGGCGGTATCTCGGGGTGTTCTATTGTTTGACCTCCTTAGGGTGTCTCATCATATTTTTATTTTATTAATTGTTTCCGCATTTAAAACATTTTGTCAGACATCTGGATTCTTTTATTACTGTTGGATCATTGGATTTTATTTGGTTAATGGGATGTTTGTGCCCCATTCTTTTTGTGGAATTTATTTGTTGGGGATGTTTTGAATTAAAAAATATGGTTGGTTGTTTGGTGGATCTTTGCTTGGGAGTTTTTATAAAGTTTCTTTTTAGGCTGCATGTTCTACGAGCTTTGGTCTTGTGATTCATGGCCGGTCACTTCTCATTTTGGGGTGTGACAATATTAATTTCAAATAATCCAAAACATGATTTTACATGTTCAAAGACCAATCAATTTGACCCAAGGAATTCTTAGAAAGGTCAGAATATGTGACTTATTCACCAATGGTCACGCCTCTTGGTGTAAACACAATGGTCACATTCCTTAGTGGTTTGGACAAACCATTTGATTTAACCCCAAGGGTCATACATCTTCACATATAGATCAATGTGACATATAAGAGAGTCACACCATTTCAAACTTGATGAAAGAAACCCATTGATGGATAGTCACCATATCTATTCATGAATAATCACCAAACCTTTTCATGAATAATCACCAATTATTTAAGCAATATTTTATTTAAATCTAATACCCATATTTTAGTTACGAACATAAACACTACAAAATAAAGGAAACGAAAGTATTATGCCATAAACTCTATAAATACATTTGTCACAGGCGTGAGAAATGCTAAGCCATATCTTTACACATGCAAACTTGGGAGGGAAACTTCACTGGAAAATATGTGAAGAGTTAAATGCCGTAACAATTTAACACTAATGCGATAATTCAGGTATGCATGGAATATTGATCCGGACATGTAATTTCCAGTTTCTTCTTCCACACAAAAATAGCATTCAGCATATTTACGATTTAACAATTGACCAGTGAATACTAAACAAAATGACAAGAAGGTTGGGTCTGATACCAAATGAAAAACCTATGTGGGAAAATCAAAATAAATACGTAGCGGAAAGTTACTTACCTTTTGTCATGGTGTTTAAGTCTTGAAAAGTCCGGAAACCGTTTAGAACTTGAACCAATATGTTTCGCCAAACAGACTCTCCCCTAATGATTTTGGAGAGCAATGGGTAGGATTTCCAATCAAATCTATATAAATGTTCTTCACACTTGTAACTTAATGGTAATCACAAGCCTTTATATAGATAGATCGGGACCCTTTCCCAATGGACACAATCTTCATCTTCATACTTCCTTCCATCAAAGATGTAATAAGACAACTATTCATTAATAGTTGCAACCTTACATGAATGGTCACTAAACCCATTCATGGATAGTCACCATATCTATTCATGAATAGTCACCAATTATTTAGGCAATACTTTAATTAAATCTAATACCCATATTTTAGTTGTAAATATAAGTACTATAAAATATAAATAGGATTGATGTGGCATGTGAGCTAGATAAATAAATTCCAACAGTAACTTTGAACAACTAGGGAGCTACCCAATGCATCAGACTCTCACATGTAACCAACATTCGTAGCTCTTGTTTAGCTTTCGGGTTGTCAATACTTAGACCGACATTCTAAAGATAACCAAGAGGAACAATTTTAGCGCACGCATGAACAGAACATGACAACTCCCTCTTTTCTCCAACACAGATTCAAAAAAAACCCACAATGTTTTCGTCTTATCAACCCATGTACGAGGATTCTGGGCGTGAACAGAAATTGCAAAGGCAACCGTGAATGCTGCTTAGAAGAGCCTTATTCTGACTTGGATTGGAGATCGACAAATGGGGCATGCATGAAGAAGTGGTCCACAGTCGCAACACGTCTGTCCAAAAGTTTAAAAAAAGAAAAAACTGTAAGTAAAATGGGCAAAATAAGGGGAATGGAATTAAGTTTCTTAATACTCCTATCAAACTATGATATTCCATATATTGAGCTTAGCAAATAAGAGTAAATCAGTAAAAGCAATCTACCCGATGTCCACAACCAAAAGCCATGTCCTTCGGATTATCAAGGCAAATGGGGCAAACCTGTCAATGACCACGAGAAAATATTAGCACCATTAACAAGCATGTTCGTTAACAAAAGAAGACCAACACATATATGAAAATAGAACATTTTCGAAGCATTGAAGGCAACAATCTATTCAGACAGCATTTTAACCAAACTACAAAATATGCATATAGGGTACGTACCTGGTTATCAGAAGTAGAACTTGTGACAGGTGGAGCTGTCCCAATAGGGCTATCCTGGCCGTAAGAGTAATGGGAGCTCGGCGGGAAACTAGAGGAGCTCTGCAAGGAACTGGGGAAGCTCTGCTGGAAACTAGGTGCGCGTGAAGGTTTTGAACCGCTAGAAGAAGCAGCACCATACACGGGTGGACGGAGGGGAACCCTCTCATGAGCATTTCCTTTCGGGCCACTGACAGGGGAAAAGGGAACAAATGAGATCGTAAGTAAACTTGAAATAATGAAGCCTGAAAATTGGGGGAAACTATAAATTACCCTAATATGTTGAGCTCTAATGCTGCCTTGTACTGAGAAGGAATTTCCATCAAAGCTGCAAGAGCAAATTCTGTTTCTTTTCGGGAATGGGACACGTTCTTCGACATAATTTCTGTAAAATTGACAAACTAAAGGGGGACAAAAAAACCTTTAGCTCACAAAGCATTTCCAACAATAAGCAGCACAAATTATAAATGCAAACACCACTTACTTGGAAATTATCAAAGGCCCTAGCAGGGATATTGTCTTCAAATTCTTTCATCATGTCCCACGGGCCATCCCCAACCCCAACCAGTATGATCGACAGGGGGAACTTGCTGTCAAAAGGCATGATCGAATTCAACATAGAGTCTAAAGAAAGAATTAAAGAAGTTTCAAAAGGGACTGGTTCTGCCAGCAGACACAATTGGAGAAAAAAAAGTGACAGTCAATCACCTCGCTTGCACAATCGCTTCAACAGTCCTCCTCTCCTGTGGACTCAACTGACCAACCTCAGTATCAACACTTCTAGTAACCTACGCAAACGGAAATCTGATTGATGTAACACGTTACAAAATGAATCAAAATAAGAAATAAAACCAACATAAAATCTCAGCATAACGAGTTTTGTCCTAAGTTTTGAGACCGTGTATTAAACCCGCTCCCTAAGAAAATAAGGGCTCTAACTATATCAATCGCAGTCAGGATGTTAGAATTGTGGCTCATGGATCCATAATTGGGGGGTGCGGGGGGCAACGCGATACGGTACGGTACGTACAGGGGTATTTTTGGGATACAGACCAAATAC
>BPLS01010810.1:0-15915 GCA_019656275.1 Rhododendron kiyosumense | reverse complement strand
TTTTCATTGAACGGTTCAAAAAAAACTGCTCAGATGAAGCCCTTCCCGGTCATTTTTTTTGTTGATTTCTCGCGAGTACCCTTAAAATCATGTTCTGCACATATTGAGCGGCTCGGATTTTCAAAATTTGATCGGGAAATGAAAGTCCCTCATTTTAAAAAAATGAGGGATCCCTCACTTGAAAATTCCTCTATATATATATATATATGCAAATATAATGGAGGCCACTGATGGTATTTTCAAGAATGCCAATCAACCGAAAATACTGTAACTAAATTTTCGTTTTCGGGTCTTTTTCTTCATCTTCTCTTAATTTTTGTTGAATTCGCATTAAAGTTTTTTGAAATTAATAATTTATCTAGACAAGTTGAATTTAAAAAGTAAAGAAAAAAATGAAAATCAAGAAGATGTTAACTTAGAGATGAAAAATGTTTGAAATAGTTGTTTTTATTGTCTTTAGTGTCTTCATATATAATTCTTTTTCCAATTTCAATCTAAATTATTATGCATTTCTAATTCAACTAGTTGAGATGAAGAATTAACCTTAGAAATTTTCATGAGAAAAAAAAATATCACAAAAATTAATTTAGGTCAATGTGATTTTAAAATGTGTGAGGTAGTTCGATAGGAAAATTGAAAACATCATGTCAATGTTAACGTGACATAAATCATTTCTAGATTATTTTTGATAATATTAAATGGCGATGGAAGATGATGTTAGAGATAATATGAATAAATAATAATTTTTTCTTTATTTTTTAGGATCCACGCTTTCAGTAGTTAGCTGTGGATATTACTTTTAATGTCATCAATAATAAAGTTAACTACATAGGGGGATTTAGGCTCCACTCTTGTAAATTTCTTCTTCTTCTTCGTTTTGAGTATTTTGTTCGTCTTTTATGAATTTTTGTTGGATTTGCTTTATATTTTTAAATTAATCATCATCTCAACGAAAAGAGTCTAAAGAGTAAAAAATTATGAAGAAAAAACAATTTTTTTTATTAAAGACGGAAAAAAATAATACAGTTGTCTTTTTGTCCAACGTATCGTCTTCAAGAGGAAAGAAGTTCTTATGAGATGAATTTTTTTTTTTGTTAAAAGTGAGAAGATTGTATTGATAAACGCCCAGCAATACTTACAAAACGGAGATCATTACAAAGATCTTGGACAAAGTGTAAGATAAACAATATCCATACCAGTATACGCAACGGAAATATATAGGATTGAACTAACCTCTAGCCATTGTTGTTCAAGCTAAACACCGAACACACACGTATTAGATCTAGGTGTCTTCTAACCTATGCATGTCTTGAGTTACCTTGATTGATGGATATCATAGGCTTATATAGATGGTAGGTTAGGGACCCTTAATCTTCCTCAACAAACCTTGTAGTTTCCCTCCATCATGGAAACATACTTATGGAGATAGAGGAAAGCCAAAAGCTTTTGAAACCACCACTACATATATAATATAAGTGAGCTACTAACTATAATCACACATGTGACTAGGTGGGTCCTAAAATATTTCTTACATTCTCCCACTGGCCCACAAGACACATGTATATCACGTTAAATACTTTAATATGGCCATGTAACTGAAATTGCCCATATCCTTGAAATTCATAAAACCTCTTACTCCATTGAAAAATATCAAACATGAATCACAGCGGTAGTGCCGTAACTAATAGGCATTCCCTTTCATGTATTACAATGTGGGACACTTTCCAACGAGCACCCGATAAGACCGAATAAGATAAACTTGATAAATGACTAACTAGTAGTCATTTAGGGTCCTCTTTATTTATCCCAACGGATAAACTTTATTCGTACTTCTTACCTTATATGCACATGTATATCTTTATTCTCTAAGAACACTCATAGTAAGTCCAAGTCCTAATTGAGCAACAAATGAGAGAAAATATTATAAAATGAGCTAATATGTCATATATTCACAACATGACATATACTATTTTGCCGGCAAGAATTAGCTCAATACTTTATGCTCAATGGACACAGATTGTGTATAAGAACAGTCTCTCCCCTTACGAGGCACTTTGCATCGATATTCTTTGTTCGGCCTTTATTTTTATCTTAGAGAAGAAACCATAGCCGAAAAAACTTAGTAATGGTCTCAGTATAATATCGACAACCTGAGACCTGTTATTACATCCTTTGTAGTTTCATGCATAGCTCCCACTAATTTTTACATTCAAGACATGATTGGGATGCATGCAAATCAACTTAAAAATTCTTGGTTCTTTATAGGTATCTCATAACCTTTATTTGTAGCCATCTACTATTTCATAAACCCTTGACCAACATTCATATAGCCTAGAAAATGTATTCGCTCCCACTAACTTTAAGGAGCATCATTTTCTTCTACTTATAAACAAAATGGCCATCTTTTTGGATGCTGGCCGAAACCTTATTGGATCTTCAGAAAATGTTAACCATTAACGACATCAATGGATCGAACTCCAAATACTCTTACTTTGAACATTAAGCTTAAGGGACTAACTCTCCCACTATTAATGTTCAAATGTTAATCTAGCACAGGGACTTAATTATGTGGGTATGGTACTTTATCCACATAGCCCAAAATCACGATCCATACACCCATACTAGAATACGTTCCAGGCAATCAATAAAATTTTGACAATTGGTAGTGGAATATTACAAGAAGAACCTTTAAGAGTAGTATGAATGGCTACAACAACAAAAAAATAATGACTCTCAATTTACTTGTAAATTTTAACCTTCCTGTGGATAGAGGTGCAACACGCAAGAATTTACGTAACACTTTATGAATAAGATAAATGATCAAAATAATGAGAACAAATTCTCCATATCTATGGACATAGGAAAAGTTTATTCTTGACTTCTAGATGATTATCTTACTCAACGCAAATCACAAAAATAACAACCTCCTCACAGGACAGAGTTTTTATTTTCATGAATTAATTTCGACTTTTATGCTAGTCTTTACTTGAAATAAAGTAAATTCAAACCTCCCTGTGGGCAAAGGCTGCGATACGCGCTGAATCAATTTCACTGCATCAACAAGACTAGCAAATTTCAACTATCAAAATGAAAATTCCTTCACTTGTGAACGTGGAAATTTTCCCAAACAAATTAATAGAACTAATTATTCTTCTGTGGGTAAAAATAATTAATTTTACTAATTCAAACTCAATTGTAGATGCCAATATGATGCGAACATCTATAGTCCAACGACCATTCCACTTGTGACCGTACTTGAAATCAACCATCACAATATTTCAAAATGCTATGGCTAGTTTAAAAATGTTATGATGTTCAAGTCACCTCAAAAGCATCAACCAAATTTTAACTGTATGAAATAAGCCTTAGCATCACATATACAAATTCTGCTTGCCCAGAATCATTGCTAAAAGGTAAGTACTTCAATATGTCGAACATAATATGTGATCACCATAATGAAAGGCTTATCTTGCACGGTGCACCAAATTTAATAGTGGTATTGCCAAAGCAAGCGAACAACCAAGTACTATACCTTCATGTTCATGTCTTTTGTACTATAGACCTCAGCAACAAATGCTTACTCTTAAAGATCGAGTAATCAACCTCGCCACTTAACAACCAATTACTCGATCCGTACCACTATGCCAGAACATGAACAGATCCCATACTGATAGTTAAGAAACACATAATACTCACAAATACTTCAGTTCGACATTAAGAACATATCAGTCACTGTAAAGGCATGCACTTTTCCGAGTTGATTTTCAACACCATCCATCACTATTTACGAAATTGAATAACTATTGAAAGCACAACTGGCCTCACAAAGATTCTGAGACAAAAGAATGGATTTAAGAGCCACTAACTCCAAATTCAAGCTAAATATATACCACATAATAGGATCTATATATATGCCCATGTGATATGATGAATTAATCCAAGCATGATGCAGTGAGTGCTTTCCTGAAATTATAACTTGTTTTACCGGATCAATCTAGAATCACAGGACATATACACACTAGATGTCTCAACAAATAAAACCATGTATGGATTAGATGGCAGAGAATCACCAAACGAGATCCAAACAAAATGACACCTAGTTTGCAATGTGTAGTGATACAGTGAATGAAAATCGAAAGTTGGTTATCCAACCCATTCGATGCATTTATTTGAAAAGTCTTAAAGACTTTAGCGTGAAATACGAGGTAATTGTATCAAATCCGAAACTAAACAACACGAACTAGAGGTGGCTCTGATACCACATATAAGATAAACAATATACATACCAGTATACGCAGCGGAAATAGGATCGAACTAACCTCTAGCCATTGTTGTTTAAGCTAAACACTGAACACACACGTATTAGATCTAGGTGTCTTCTAACCTATGCATGTCTTGAGTTACCTTGATTGATGGATATCATAGGCTTATATAGATGGTAGGTTAGGGACCCTTAATCTTCCTCAACAAACCTTATAGTTTCCCTCCATCATGGAAACACACTTATGGAGATAATGGAAAGCCAAAAGCTTTTGAAACCACCACTACATATATAATATAAGTGAGCAACTAACTATAATCACACTTGTGACTAGGTGAGCCCTAAAATATTTCTTACACAAAGCCAAACTAATCATCTAACAAATACAAAATAAGTAAATCACAAGGCAATCGATGTCTTTTATCTTAACCCAGACATGGAGTGATAGTTTTTTTGGTTGGTAGGATTGGAAAATCTCAATTTTCTAAAACTCCTCTCTCTAGAAAAATCCTCTCTCCAAAAACCCCAACTCTAGCTGTCGTTTGGGGGGGAGGCTGCCGCCTCCTCTCCTCCCCCCATCGCCTCTCTTCTCTCTCCTCGTCGTCGTATTCTCCATGGCCTCTAGGTTATGGGCGGCGGTTCGTTAGGACGACGAGGGTTCCTCAGGCCGGCTCCGCTAGCGGATGGTGGCTCCTCTGTCCCGTTCCTCTTCCTCGTCTCCAGATCTGCTGTTCTTGGTCTGACGGTGAGCTTAATAAGCTGTGTGGAATGTGTTTTTGGTTTGTCTGTTTTTCTCTTGTTTTTTTTCCGTTCTCTTCTACCAGCGGTTTCCCCTCATCCGATTCTGTACCAGTCTAGATGCTCTAGATCTGATGGGTGATGGTGGTGGGTAAATAACCCGGCACCTATTGAGGAATGGTCTGGTGTTGATGGTCTTTGTGTGTCTGAATTTGTTTGTTTTTGGGGATGGGGAGTTTCGGTGGTGATGTTGTTGGGGTTGGTGGTGGTGCAGTGGTGTTTGTTGGAGTTGCATCAGATTTCGGGTGGATGAAGATAGGTTTTTTGGTTGCCGCAGTCCGGAGATCTTGGTCTGCCCGGTGAACCTTTGGGTTGTGTTCAGGAGACCTATTAGATTTTAGTTGTTTTGTTGTTATTTTGCCTTCAGATTTCAGCGATATTTAATTGTTTACGGGTTTGAGCTGTGGATCCCTTTTGATCCTCTGTTATCTAGACCGAGATTGGTTCTTATGTACAGGCGTTATCGCGGGGCCTGCTTCGGCAGTAAGTACCTGAGATCGACGTTTAGGTTATTTTGGTTATTTCCTGTATCTGTTCTAAAATCTGTTTGCCCGATGGGCTTTTGATGAATGAATGACCTTTTCAAAAAACAAAAAAAAGACATGGAGCGATACTTTTAAACTACCTAACATCTAATTAGGAGTCTCAAACGAGAAAAAGTCCAAAATTAAGGACAAAAGACACCAAATACCCAGACGATCAGATGCACTCCACCTAAGTATGAACGCACCAATGAACTCCCAAGAACTAGAGATCTGCCAAGCTGCCACGGGTTGCCTCGCCAAAGACATCGTGTAAGGATAGAAGCTGAAGCATAGATATCATTGTGAAGCAACCTCGATTGAAAAAACCCGATCTGTAGACAAAATTTGTCCAAAGAAATTGATAACTCTCGTTGAACAAGAGACAAAACTCTCACAGATCAAATAACAAGTCGTTAATCTTGAGAGACAGAAGGAAAAAAAGAAAAAACAAAGAAAGGGAGTCGATAGTACTATGGCCTCCCCTCTCGTCGCCGCACACAGGTATGAAAACCACGGGGGAGGGAAAGGAAGAAGAGGAGTTGTGGTGACTAGGGTTGAGAGAGAGGAAGAAAGAGAGATAGGCGGCTCCATGAGATGATGTTAAAAACACTATAAAAGACTACTCTATCATTTTTTAATTTTTCTATCGTTAGTGAAGTTTTTCCAACTTTTGTTGATCTACAATTTTGATTTTTCTAGTTGAGACGAATCAAGTAAAAATTAAAATAAAAAAATCCTTGTAAATAGATGTCATTTTTTTTTTGTTTTGGCAATTACACCTTGAGACCCCTTTGGGCCTTTTTATTTTTTGCAATTTTTTGGTAAGACTTTTTTTTTTGTTTTCTCTTAATTTTCACTAGATTTGAGCTAAATTTTTACACATATAGTTTGTCATATGATAGAGATCAGAAAGTTAATATATTGATCAATGTTAAAAATAATTTATATAAAATGACAAAAAAGACACAAAAGAGAGTCTAAATAAGAAAGACCTACTTTTTGGCGCTTGTCCGTCGTCTTTTTAGTTAATTTTTTCTTAATTTTGAGTAGATTGTGTTATAATTTGAACATTATTATTTAGTTTGACTCGACTGAGATTAATTCCTAGGAAGTTAGGCCAACGGGAACCCCTCAATGATGACTCATTTTCACTTATTAATCTCTCTAAAGTTTTAAACTCAAAACCTAACCTCTTTAAACTATACGAATTCTGGATGTCAAAGATGGAGTCAACGAAAAATCTCAATTTATCCTATTGCTTGTCAAAATCAGGCCTGTTCCAGAATGGGATATAAGTACTTATTTTTTAAGAAGATAATTTCAAGTTCAAAAATCATATATTTATGCAAATAATTTTTCTATCAATATAGATCTTGTTTGATAGATCTCATTGAGATTTTTAATACGGTGCAAAAAAAATTGAAAAATTATTTCTCATTTACATTATTTTTTAGTTTGAAAATGTGAAATAAGTATTTTTTTTTTAAGAAGGTGTTCTGGAACGGAGCCTCATCAGCGCACCACATTTTTTTCCACCGTAACCTTCATCCATAGCCTCCTTAAAACCACTGTTACATTAAACACCAAATTCAGTCAGCACGTTCTAACGAAAGCTATTCCAACTCCAATTATTCACCTCATATCCCACGATCGCTTGCAATTCCCTCACAATTGACCCAAACAATTAGGTTCTTTTGTACCTTCATGACTGCCTCAAATTTTGGGAAATCACTTTAGACGAAGAGAATATATAGTAATTTAGTCATAAAATCTTATCATGTAATTTTTTTGCTCACATGACAAATTTCATCTGAAAATCATAATACTTGGGAGTTAAGTGTTGAGTTTTAAATATTATGAAGATTAAGCCCTCTTTTGACATAATTTTTTTTGGGTGATTTTTTGAATTTTTTGTTTTCGTCCTTTTTTTTTTGTATTTGTTAGTTTTGCGTCAAATTTTTATGAATTATTGCTTTGTCTCAACGAGATGAATTAGAAAAGTTTTTACCCCCCAAAAATTGAGAAATGTCCCAAAAATTCCAGTTTTTTGAGATTTAGGCTCCGTTTGTTTGGAAGTAAAATATTTTCCGGTAAAATGTTTTACCTATTTTCCGGTGTTTGGTTGTGTAAAAAATGAGGAAAATATTTTACATGTAAAACATTTTCCATCAATTGGATGAAAATGACTTACCCTTAAATTTTCCGTAAGTTATTTTCCAAAATGAACGTGCTGCCTTCTCTTGCAATTCTCACTGCTCAGTTTCCTCGACCGCTAATCCTGACCCACGTTCAATTCCAATAATCTCATATCTATCCACCGTTTAAACTCCTCACCTCCCTCTCTACACTATTTTGTTGATTTCCAAAAATATTTTCAAGTGCCAACTAAACACCGAAAAATAAAAATTTGAAATTTATTTTCTGAAAAAATATTTTACATGGAAAACATTTTACATTGAAACAAACGGAGCCTTATTTTGGATATATTTCAGAACATTTGGGTAAAAGTTATTTTTTTTCCTCTTGTGATTTTTCTAGACGAGACTAACCAATAATTTACAAAAGTTTAACGTAAAACTGATAAAAATTGGAAACAAAGTGAAAACTAGTCATAGTTGAGTGGGCTTTAATAAAATATAAAATAAAAAGGTACTGCCATCAGGCTAGTACTCCCTCCATCTCATATTGGATGACAAATTTTTGATATTCGCGTCAATTTCAATTCTTTATATATTTTAATTTGAATCTAAAAAAATATGCAATATGAATTTTTTTTAAAAGTTTTTGATTAGTTCTATTATACAAAATTTTCAAACTCATGAAAAATATTATAAATTGAAATATATAAATAATGAAAAATAACACAAATTTCAAAAATTGTCATTCTTTTTGGGACGAGGGAGTACTTTTTTTCAGCCATATTTTATATTTAGCAGGTTAGTGGGAAATTAAACAAAGAAACTTAGAGCCTATCCTTAACTCTAATCTCCAAACTCTGCCCCTGGTGGGACTCAAAACTTCGTCCATAGGGGGAGGGGGGAGACATATATACTACTAGACCTGGGTAACAGGTCGGATCGGGTACTGTTCGTGTCGTGTCAGTCGGGTTCATGTCACAAACCAGTCGACCAGACCCCGACCCATTTAGAATTCGTGTTTCTCGAGTCGGGTTATTTTCATATTTCGTGTCAGAAATACTCAACCTAACCCATTAACTTCGTGTCTGGTTCGTATCGTGTTATCGTGTCCATTATCCAACTCTATATAGAATTGCGATATACCATATATTATGTATATGTTCGTGTTAATGAGTGGCACAAATTAGGAACTGTGTTGGTCATGTCAATTTCGTGCCTCGCGTGTTTAACCCGAACCTGACCCATTTAGAATTCGTGCTCTCGAATTGTGTTATTTTCGTGTTTCATGTTAGAAATGTTCAACCGTAACCCACTAATTTCGTGTCCGATTCGTATTGTGTTATCGTGTTTCGTGTCGTTGCCCACCTCAATATACTATTAGTAGTACTACTTGTTAGAATTGTGGCTCATGGATCCGTAATTGGGGGGGTGCGGGGGGCAACGCGGTACGGTACGATACGTACAGGGGTATTTTTGGGATACAGACCAAATACCAGATTAGGGTTAGAATAGAGTCGGTATAAATACTCTATGTTGTAAATCCTAATTCATTACTGTGATAATAAAGAACAGCAGCCGCTATCGCTCCCGTGGACGTACCCGGTTTTGGGAGACCACGTATATCTCTGTGTTTATTCTTTACTGTTTATACTCGTAAATCGTGTGCGTGTGTGTCGATCCTAACAAGTGGTATCAGAGCTTCAGACTGTTTTTAAGATCACACAAAAGAACGATGTCATCGAGTTCGTCTGTTTCGAAGTTCGATGTGATGAAGTTCGATGGAACTTTGAATTTCAGATTGTGGCAACAGCGGGTAAAGGATCTGTTGGTGCAGCAGGGTTTGTACAAGGGGTTGAAGGCGAAGCCAGAAGCCATGTCGAACGACGATTGGGAAGAACTCCAGATGAAGGCGGTGAGTACGATTCGTCTGTGTCTTGCAGACGAAGTCATGTATCATGTGTTGGGTGATGAATCGCCAGTTGGGGTCTGGACTAAACTGGACAGCAGGTATATGTCAAAATCGTTGACGAACAAACTGTTTCTAAAGCAGAAACTGTTTGGGTTGAAGATGGCCGAGGGGGCTGATTTGATTTAGCATATCAACACGTTCAATCAGGTTGTGAGCGACCTGCAACAGATTGATGTAAAATTTGAGGAGGAAGACCAAGCGCTGATGTTACTGTGTTCACTACCGATTTCTCTCGAAACCCTAGTTACAACCTTACTATGGGGGAAAGAAACCCTAGAACTGGAGGAAGTCACTGCAGCCCTTCTGGCGTATAATCAATGCAAGCAACAAACAGAAACACTGTAGGGTGAAGGTCTGATGGTTAAGGAGTATGGGGATCGAGGTAGGAAGAAGGAGTGGGGTAAATCAGTTTCGGGGCACGGGAGGTCTCAGTTAAAGAACAGGTCCGAGGGTACGTTTGAGTTCAAGTGTTACAGGTGTCATGAACCGGGGCACATGAAGAAAGACTGTCCGCAAAGAGGAAAGGGAACTGACTGGAAGAAGAAGGGAAAGGCAGGGGAGAGGAAAGATGGATCATCAACTTCTGCAAACGTTGTGGCGCAGGAGTCAGATGATGGTGATATGCTTTCGGTCTCAGCCAGTCAGAATGACTTGGCAGATTCATGGATTCTGGATTCAGCATGTTCGTTTCACGTATCTCCTAACAAGGATTGATTCAACACCTACAGGTCAGTGAATTGTGGTAATGTTCTTATGGATAACGATGCATCGTGTAAAGTCATAGGAATAGGCACAATAAAGATCAGAATGTTTGATGGTGTTGTGAGAACTTTAGGGGATGTTAGACATGTTCTAGATTTGAGGAAGAATTAAATTTCGTTGGGAACCTTAGACTCTAACGGCTGTGGTTATAAAACAGAAGGTGGAGTTATGATGGTAACGAAGGGTGCCATGGTAATTATGAAAGGTTCCAAGGTTCCTGGAAATATCTACAGGTTGGTAGGGAGTACAGTTGTAGATGGAGCTGCTGTCACTACAACAGATGATACTGATGATACCATGCTTTGGCATATGCGGTTGGGACATATGGGAGAGCGTGAGATGTTAGAGCTGCATAAGAGGGATCTGCTGAAAGGGGTTAAATCGTGTAAATTGGATTTCTGCAAGTTTTGTGTTCTGGGGAAACAGTGTAAGGTGCAGTTTAGGAATACAACTCACAGAATGAAGGGAGTTCTTGACTACATTCATTCAGATGTTTGGGGGCCAGTGAGGGTAGCTTCGAAAGGAGGATCTCTGTATTTCTTGTCCTTTATCGATGATTTTTCGAGAAAAGTTTGGGTGTATTTCATGAAACACAAGTTTGAAGTCTTTGCTAAGTTCAGAGTGTGGAAAGCTGAAGTGGAAAACCAAACAGGGAAAAAGATTAAGTGCCTCAGGACAGATAATGGGAAGAAATTCAAGAATGGGCCTTTTCTGAAGTTTTGTGAGGAACAGGGGATTCAGCGACACTTTACAGTTCGAAAGACACTTCAGCAGAATGGGGTGGCAGAAAGGATGAACAAAACCATTGTAGAAAGGGCAAGGTGTTTGAGATTGAATGCGGGACTTCCGAAGGTTTTTTGGGCAGAAGCAGTGAGTATGGCATGCTTTGTCATAAACAGGTCACCGAGTGCTGCTTTGGATGGGAAGGTAGCTGAGGAGATGTGGACAGAGAAAGAGGTTGCCTACTCAGGATTGAGAATATTTGGGTGTCCGGCCTATGTTCATATTCCCAGTGATGAGAGGTCAAAATTTGATGCGAAGTCTAGACAGTGTATCTTTCTTGGTTATGAGAAATGGGTCAAATGGTACAAGCTTTGGGATCCAGAGACAAAGAAGGTGGTGATCAGTAAGGATGTGGTATTTGATGAGGACTCTATGGTCAAGGCACATCAAAAGGTTCAAAAAACTGAGTCAGAGGAAGTGAGCAGTAGACAGCAGGGCATACAGATTGAGCTGGAAGGTTTTGATAGAGGTGATACAAAGCCAGATGAATAGCTTGATCAACAGCAGCAACAGGAGCAGCAGTAAAATTTGGCCGCTGGAAGAACCAAGCGCACAATCAAGCCACTGGTGAGGTATGGGTTTGAGGACTTGGTTTCTTATGCATTGACTACTACTAGTGGGGATCCATATACTTTTCAGGATGCTATCACGAGTTCTGAAAGGGATAGATGGATGGAAACCATGGTAGAGGAAATGGAGTCTTTGCATAAGAATAAGACTTAGGAGTTGAAAGAACTGCCCAAGGGAAAGAAGCCAGTGGGTTGTAAGTGGGTATACAAGCGGAAAGAGGCAGCAACAGAAAAGGAGAGGGAAAAGTTCAAGGCTCGGTTAGTGGCAAAGGGGTATTCACAAAGGAAGGGAATTGATTTTGATGAGGTCTTTTCTCCAGTGGTGAGGCATACGTCAATCAGGATTATCTTGGCATTGGTGGCTAGCTATGATATGGAGTTAGAGCAGATGGATGTGAAAACGGCTTTCCTCCATGATGGTTTGGAGGAAGTCATATACATGGAGCAGCCTAATGGGTTCATGCAGCCAGAGACTGAGCATCTTGTTTGTAAGTTGAAGAAGTCACTTTATGGGCTGAAACAGTCTCCAAGACAATGGTACAAGAGGTTTGACTCTTTCATGATACGGATTGGGTACACACGCTGTGAGTATGATTGTTGCGTTTATGTTAAGAGTCTTGATGATGGTTCCTATATTTTCTTGCTTCTTTATGTGGATAATATGCTGATTGCTGCAAGGAGTATGGTTGAGGTAAATAGGTTGAAATCTTTATTAGGTAAAGAGTTTGACATGAAGGATTTGGGAGCGGCTAGGAAGATACTTGGGATGGAGATTCGTAGAGATAGGCCCGCTGGTAAGTTGTGGTTATCTCAAAAGAATTATGTGGTGAAAGTGTTGGAGAGATTTAGTATGGTTAATGCCAAATCGATCAACACTCCATTGGCAAGTCATTTCAGATTATCTTCAGCTCAGTGTCTTGTGTCAGATGAAGAAATTGAGGATATGTCGAAGGTTCCTTATGCGAGTGCAGTGGGTTGCTTAATGTATGCAATGGTTTGTACGAGACCCGATTTGGCACATGCAGTTAGTACAGTCAGCAAGTACATGGCCAATCCAGGCAGAGATTATTGGAAGGCGGTCAAGTGGATGTTCAGATACTTGAGAGGTACTTCGGATCGTGGGATTATGTTTGGCAAACAACGGTATCAGATTTCAGTTGTGGGGTATGTGGATGCGGATTATGCTGAGGGTCTGGATGATAGAAGATCTACAACTGGTTATGTGTTTACACTTGTAGGTGGGCCTATTTGTTGGAGATCCATGGTACAACCTCTGGTTGCTCTATCTACTACTGAGTCTGAGTATATGGCGGTGACTGAGGCTGTTAAGGAAGTATTGTGGTTGGAAGGGTTTGTTAAGGAGCTTGGCATAGATCAAGGTGGAGTTTAGTTACATTGTGACAGTCAGAGTGCCATTTATTTGGCAAAACATCAAGTATATCATGCTCGAACCAAGCATATCGACTTGAGGTTTCACAAGGTGAGAGAGTTGAATGATGCAGGTGATTTGATACTGGAAAAGGTGCACACTTCTGAGAATGCAGTTGATATGTTGACAAAGACGGTTACTGCAGACAAATTCGAGCATTGCTTGGACTTAGTTAATGTCTCCCAGTGCTAGGAAAAGGGAGGCATCCCCCCAACTTACTGGACGGTGATGATTATCTTCTGAATGGGTGAGAATAAATTCGCCAAGGTGGAGATTGTTAGAATTGTGGCTCATGGATCCGTAATTGGGGGGTGCGGGGGGCAACGTGGTATGGTACGGTACGTACAGGGGTATTTTGGGGATACATACCAAATACCAGATTATGGTTAGAATAGAGTTGGTATAAATACTCTATGTTGTAAACCCTAATTCATTACTGTGATAATAAAGAACAGCAGCCGCTCTCGCTTCTGTGGACGCACCCAGTTTTGGGGAACCACGTATGTCTCTGTGTTTATTCTTTCCTGTTTATACTCGTAAATCGTGTGCATGTGTGTCGATACTAACACTACTATTCCAGGAGTAATAGACGCCAGGTGTAGACTCTTCCTAATCTGTGATTTTTGGGTTTAAACAACCGCATTGGAAAACAGTAGAACCCCACAACAAACACAGAAAAATTGTCCTTCGATCGGCAGACCGAAACCAACTCCGTTCCGCGCTCTCCGCGATTCCTCCGAATCTAAAATCCAAACCAACACCATGATGAGGGACGAATTCGACCGGCAAGATTTCGCTTATGGAAAACAAGACACAGAACGAGAAGAAGAACACGACTCTTATCTCAACTTCGACATCTTCTCCGCTCTCTCCAAGCTCAAGGTCACTTCAAATTCCTTCCTTTTTTTCACAGAAACTACCACTAGGGTTTGAACTGCCTGTCGACGCTGTCTCTCTGTTGTGCGTTTGATTTTGCTTTGTAATTGTTTGTGTGTGTGTGTGTGTGTGTAGGATTACTATGGGGTATTGGAAGTGGATTACGATGCTACGGACGACGCCATTCGATCGAACTACATCCGTTTAGCTTTGGTTCGTCTCCGCTTTCTCTATTGAATGCTGATTTTTGATTGTCATCAAATTTTTGTGCACTATTCTCAATAGAAAAAATTCAGATTTTTATGCACTTGATGTTATTGCTGCATCCTTTGAAGATTATTTTGGTGAATTTAGAGTCCCTTTGGGCTAGATTTTTGCCGTCATTATTTTGGTCGTTTTCTCTCAATTTTTTCTAGATTTGTCATGTGTGTCTCGACGAGAGGAATCGGGAAAGTACAGACCAAAGTTGAAAAAAGTGAACTAAAAAGAAAAAATGCTCATAAAAGACAAAAAAGTTGAAGGTTGAAAAAGTTTTTGTCTTCAGCGTCGTAACTTTTATATGAGCTTTTTTAATTTTTGTCTATATTTGTATGCTTTCCTAATTCCTCTTGACGAGATGTGATGTAGAAATTATAAGACGGAAAACTAGGAAAAAGGTAACTGGAAGTTAATAATACCTATTGTCTTTCTCAAAATACAACAACATCATAGCATAACCCATTTAGTCTCCAATCATTGGGGGTATGGGCGGGGATGATTGGAGACAGACCTAACCTTTGGCAATATGCACAAAGTGGCTGCTCTCAGAGTACCACTAAAACAGTGGCCCCCCTAAACCTCCAAGAACCGAGGAGCTACAGGGACGTTTTGTTGTAGAACCATGCCCCCAAATCAAAGTCAAATGGCATCAGAGAGGGCAGGCCTAGAGACCCAAATCAATTTATGTGCACATTACCATACTTCCTTCATTGATAGTCCAGAGCGTCGGTATGCACAAATTCTCAAAATCAATGTTCTAAAAGTCGCTTGGCGCTAGTCGGGCGGTTGGCCACATTCGAGCGATTAATCGGATTTATCGGCAATTAATCGGTGCATATTAATTAGTAATTGGCGATTAATCGTTACTCGGACCTAATCAGATAGGCCCTGCCAGCTATTAATCGGTGATTAATCGCCGATTAATTCCTTGTTTTAGAACACTGCCCAAAAATATAATTTAGTCCAAACCTAGCCTTACTCTTCTAAAAAGTTGCTAAACTTATGAGCTGTACCTTTTTCTTCTTCTCGTCTTTGAATTGTCACTGATTCAGTGGATTGTCTTTGGACAGAAATGGCACCCAGATAAGCAAAAAGATCAGGATAGTGCTACTTTGAGATTTCAAGAGATAAACGAGGCTTATCAGGGTTAGTAATTAGATTCAAATAGTTTATACCCTGTGAATAAGTGCTTTTATTATGTATTCAAATTTATGCATTAATCCTTGTGAAGAAGTTCTTAGTGCTGACGTTATAAACCTAAACTTAGTAAATGTGATTCATGTTTAGTCAGGCGTTGAGCTTATACATGATGTACAAGCCCAAGTTTATCTTGCAAGCTGTTTCATATAAGCAGTTATTGGGTTTGTTGATTGGGAGAGACCAAGACAGAGTTTTGGAGTTCGAAGGAATTTGGAGAATTTAATGATTCAGCTTTGTGTGGTCGGAAAGATGGAGTGCAATATAAAATTGTTGACTGTCTCGTTAGAAGAAAGATTAGCGTATGCGAGCAACATATGATTGATTGAGATGTATTTGGTGTAGAATGTT
>BPLS01010808.1:0-12753 GCA_019656275.1 Rhododendron kiyosumense | reverse complement strand
TTATGATTTGATCGTTTGTTTTTATTTTCACCAACTCATATACAATGAATGTGAATATTAAGGGCCTATTGCAAAAACTAAGAGAGAAAATATCTAATTTTGTTACTTTTCAAAATATCTAATATTGGAAGATTTGTGGGGATTTGAGTAAATAATAGGGAGCAAAAATATATTGTAATATCCCTGTGTAACAATTACAAGCTTACATTATCCTTTTGTTTTTATTTATGTGTACAACAAAAGGATTAGGTGCTTGACTTTGGCCATGTGAGGTGGAGACATGCATGGAACAGAGGATTGTAGGAGGGATACGTGGAGAGATAAAAAGAGGAGTTGGTGAGCTGTGTCCATGCATGTTTGTCTCTTTTAGGAGGAGTTTTTCACTGCCGAGTAGGCATTGTCGACGTGGCACACGTTCAGTACATCTGAGCCATTTGATTCACTTTTAGACGGCTCAGATTGAAACCATCTCTCTCCTCTCACCCAACACTTTCTCTCTTTAAATCTGAGCTGTTCAAACACGCAATGGACGGCTCAGATGTGCGAGTGGGCACCACGTGGTACCACTCGGCACTGAAATTTTTTCCCTCTTTTAGACTTTGGATACTTAATTAAGGAAGGAAATGGAGAAGCTGGATGCGCTGCTCGGGAATCTCATAATGCCCGTCCGGCACCCAAAAATTTCTCGGGCTTGACTTGGCCCATTTGAGTTGGAGACATGCATGGAACAGATGATTGTAGGAGGGATACGTGGAGAGATAAAAAGAGGAGTTGGTGAGCTGTGTCCATGCATGTTGGTCTCTTGAGATAGTCTTTTTCACGGAGACTCCGTGAACAGCCTGTTTACGGAGCAACGTAATCTTTGTCGTCTATTCATGTAATTAATGGCTGAGATTCATTTTCAATTATGACCGATTACAATTGATTCTTTTTCGGAAAAATTCCATTAACATTTTGACAATCCAAAACACTTTTGAACGATCACGATTGAGTAGTATTTATACAAGAAAAAGGAGAAGCTGGAAGGGGGCATGGTGGGGAGGGAAAGAATGGGACAAAAAAGGCTGCGGGTATTTAGTGTAACAAACAGGGGAGGTTCGGGACAGAGCCAAAAATTTTGGTTGGTGGAATAAAAAATTAGATTCATATGTAATATATTTTTTCTACGCATAAGTTCAAAAATAACAAAATTAAGAGGTAAATTGTAAGATTGATATGCACTAATAATTCATTTTTTGCATCATAATTGGTCCCAAAAGATTTGTTATATTTGAAAAATAATATATGATAGTCTCCTTTCTAACACTATCTTTTTTTGGCACATAGGAGAATGAGTTTTCCCACTGTCGAAAAGAAGAGAACGCTGGGAATTTCTATGCATTCAAAATAAGTTGAGACAATTTAGAGATTTTTTATGTGGTCGAAATAGTAAGATTTGGTTGCGAACTATTAAATATTTTGTGAAAAATTAGCGAGTGTGGTCTAATGACCCCACTTGTCCTTTACTGCCCTCCGCCCATGGGCTCTCCACCTTAGTGGTCCGAGAGCTAGAGGAGTGGTTTTGAGTAGCCTAGGTTTCATGCGAGGGGGAGAGGAGCTCGGATACATAAACGGTAGCAAGGAATATAATAGGAAGGAGGGTATTTTTTTTTTTTCAGACAAAAGAAATTTATTAATCTTTGAAATAGAGATACAAAAGATTAAACGAATCAAGGACGAAACGAATAAACGCCACCCGAGACCTAAAACAAAAACTCAAGAAGACAAGACGCCAACTAGAAAACACAAACAAACCAAACAACTTAACTTAGATTAACACAAAAGAGTAACAAGGCTAGTATAGTTTTACAAAACGGGGGACTACTATCCCAAGCTGATCTTTACACATAGGCTCCAACACAAACTCAAGTGCACTACTATGTAATACAAAACGTCCTCGAGTTATTGCAGCATGCATACTTGGCTAACGAGTCAACTACTTTATTAGCCCCGCGATAACAAAACATAACCTGCAGCGAAAACTTGACCTAAGAACCTCATGCTTTCCAACTTTGAGACTAGGAGGACTAGACTAAACAGAGCAACCCACATCCAAACAAGCCCCACAATTTGCTGTTCCTACCTAATAAAGAGCTTTTATCCCCAATATGGGCTTTTGAGCAAAGGGCCCCAACCCAGAAATCATAGGGGCTTCTTTATCACCTTTAATAAAAAAAAATCCAAATGATCCACGGTGGGCAATCTATTCTCTTTGACCATCCATCTACCCAAATGAGCTACAACCCAAGGTCTTCTCTCACATTTGAAATTCACATAGCGGTGGGAGGGTAAGTTGGAGAGAGCAGGACGTAAAACATCCAATTTTATTATGTGTTGATCGTGGTGCTTGAGATTACGGGTTGTTGCAGTACTTGCTTGACTTCGTTAACATAGACAAAATCGTTAGAATCATGGGTAGTTGCTTGATGGATTGACAATCCATCAGAATTGAAAACTCGTGAGAAGAGAAGAGAAGAGAAGGGAAGCAAAAACAAACATCCCTGTTCACTTGTAAGACTTTTGATAGGACAATGAAAACTGAAAAGTACTACAGTATTTTCTTGCTCCTTTCTCATATATGAAATGAGAATAAGTTGAATAACTTATTCACGGCTCCGTAAATAAGTTATTCACGGAAGCGCTTAATCTCGGCTGTTCAAAAGTATTCTGAATGATTCAAATTAAAAACAATCTATTTACGATAATAGACATGTATTAACCTATTAACGGCCAAGATTGAGTTTCATAATAACTTATTCATGAAACTCCGTGAATAAGTTATTCTCATATGAAATTCGTGAGAGAGTTGCGATAGTAGTAGTTTAACTATGTACAAATTAAGATTTGATCCACTAACTAAAATAAATATTTTTTGTAGGGAGTTTTACGGAGCTAGTCATAATTGAAAAGGAGGCCTGCTTTTCCCCCCTCCCCTGACACCCCACCCCTCCCGACCCCACGCCCCATTTCCACTATTACCCTTCTTTCCCCCCTCCCCTTCTCTTTTCTTTCCAGTTTGGCCTTTTTTTTTTCTCCTTTTTTTTCCCTCTTGCTTCCCGGTTAGATTTTTATTTCTTTTTTATTTCTTTTTATTTCCTTTCTTTTCGGTTAGAATTTTTTTTCTTTTTTTTTCTCTTTATTTCCTTTTCTTTCATTCCAATTTCAAATTTTTTTTCCTTTTGTTTTCTCTTTATTTCCTTTTCTTTCTTTCTATAGCGAAATTGGAATGGAAATAGAACAATAATATAAAAGATCGTGCATATATGGCAAATCCGTGTGTGATTTTGATCATACAATTGCAATAGCCAACTATGTGGGGATACTTCTAGACCAATACCATATTTATTTTCTAATTTTCGATTCTTTTTTTTAGAGGTGGCAAATGGACGGGTCTGAGCGAGTTGAAACGGGTCGCGGGTCAAATATGGTCGGGTTGAAAATGGGTCAAATAGTAGACATATCAAAATGGGTCGGGTCGAATATGGGTCAAGTCAAACCCAAACATGCCCGACCCGACCCATTTTCCTCTTTTGTTTTGTTTTTTTGTTTTTGTTTTTGTTTTTTTTTTTCCTTTTTCCTGTCCTTCTCTGAACTCGCACAAATAACTATTTTGAACTCTAAAGAGTCCTGATAAATCGTTCGAATTCAGGGGAAAAAAAAGAGAGAAAACTTTGAGGGGAAAAAACCCACAAAGTTCACCCGTATAATCAGGAAAAAAAATAGAGGGTAAAAAGTGTTGAAACAGAGCTAGGAGTAATAGTTGAACAGAGGAATGAACTTGATGAACGTTGATTTACCTATTAATTTACTATGTTTACTATTTTTAGAACAAAAGTCAGTTCGGGTGATTTTGGATTAAAAAGTAGGGAGTAATTTTTTTTTCATCTTTATCCTATATTTTTTTACATTTGTTAGTTTTGTGTTAAATTCTTGTGACATATTGGTTTGTCTCGACGAGAGTAACAAAAAAAGTATAAATTTTATTTCGGAACCTAACTTTTTTTGAAAAAGACAAAAATAAGTCAGAGACGTCTTTTTGACTGTTTTTGAACTTATTGGATCGTCGTAATTCCCTCGGAAAAGGGGAGTCCCGCACAATAAAGCCATGCGGGATCCTTCATTGGATATATATTGTATATATAGGTATGATTAAAGTCTGTTGGAATGGGAAGTCTGTTTTTTTTTTCTTCCTTTTTTTTATCCTTTATAGATTAAAAAATATAGTTAAAAAATAAGTGTTTCAATTTTCAATCCGTTTGAACCTGTTCAAACGGAATTGAAAATTAAAACACTTATTTTTTTACACCATTTATATATTAAAATATATAGTTAAAAATTAATCCATTTGATTCCGACTGTTTAATGAATACAATTATTTTTCTAATGAATCCGACTGTCTTTTTTCTTTTTTTTCCTATCTATATTACAAAAAATAGTTAAAAAAATAAGTGTTTCAATTTTCAATCCGTTTGAATCGGTGTAAATATGTTATTTTTATGATCATTTCATTCGAAATGATCGTAATAAATTTTTGGCTACAAGGCCTTTCAATGGACACCTTAAGAAAATCCTGAAACTAAATAATGAGTTTTAGAGCGTTTGTTGAAAGACCTTAAAGCAAAAAATTCATTATGACCATTTAGAATAAAATGATAAAAAAAATGATCTTCGCCCCGGTTCAACTGAATTAAAAATTGGAGCACTTAATTTTTAAATTATATTTTTAAATGTAGAAAGGGTGTATTTGTAGAAATTAAATAAATAAAATTAAAGAAACTAAAGAAAGAAAGAAATAAAAAGGGCAGAAAGGGAGGAGGGTAATATTGGGAAAGGAGTGTGGGGTCGGGAGGGGTGTGGTGTCAGGGGGGTGGAAAAAGCAATTTGCTTCCAAAGTTAGAGACGAAGATTCTGCAACTTATTGAATAAATTAAAAATACAACAAGGTTGAATATTCCCAATTTTTCGTTTCTTTTTCCTGCAACTGAGCGGGGCTAGAGCTCTCAAATTTCCTTCTATTTTATAGGGGTACACACGAACTTGGTTGGTGCAGTTTTATAGAAATTCGGTAACCGGACCATCGTGAACATTTTTAGAAATTGAGAATCAAATCCTAATCTCTTTATATACTTAGAATATGGTCATTACCAAACTTCATGGCTATATCAGTTTTGATTCGGTTTTAGTTCTACCCTATTAGTATCTGAGCACTTTAACAAAAAAAATATAGACTCGCAAAATAATACTGTCCATAAATTTTGGAACAAAACAACCCATAAAATTATTTTAAGAATTTCATTAAAATCCAAATCGAATATGGTCCACGAAAGCATTTTTAATGATCAATTTTAAAAAATAGTATCTGTAGCAGTTGAGTACAAATTTTCTAGCAAAAGTGATCTTTACCGTAAATAAATACAGATTTAGGCTGTGTTCTTATGAACTTAAATCTTGAAATTGTCCTTATTTGATTTTTTTTCCTCATTTATTAGTTTTGCACCAAATTTTTGTGAGTTATTGATTTGTCTTGATAAAAAAAATCGGAAAAATAAATGTTTTTTACTTTTGCCCAAGTATTTTGAGAAATAACTAATTTTTAGCCAAAAAAAGACACTTTTTGGCCGATTCCTCTCGTTCTTACTCGGTACCCATATCACATAAAAATTTGGCGTAAAATTATTAAAAACAAAAAAAATTTGAATAAAAACAAAATCAAAAAATTATTTTGCATAAGTAAATCACTATCATAAATACCCAATCAAACCAAAAGTACCAACTCATATATTTCTAAAACCATACTTTAGACCATTGCTTAGACCATTGAATGAAGTAACCTGGCCAAATAGAACAGTACAGTCCGAATCAGTTTTTTTTATGTCATACCATATATGTCAGCGAAAATTAGCAAAGTGTCAATATGTTAGTCAACAGGGAGAACTTTAAATCTGCACTCCGTGAAACTCGAACTCAGATTTGTTAGTGGTTATATTATCTCGGATTTGAGGAATATCCCAAGACTATCTCTTTCCTTCCGTTTCAAACGCTCTTATCTGAATTCTGCCAAACTCACTCTCTCTCTCTCTCTCTCTTCCCACAGGTGGATACAGAAGCCCGTCGTTTTGCACAAACGCGGCACGCCGTTCGAGTTGCCACCCCATTCCCATGCCCGTAATTACGTGTCGTAACACCACCCTCCATCTCTACATATACAAACAAACAACCTCCATCCTCATCAATTACCTACCTCTCTCTCTCTCTCTCTCTCTCTCTCTCCATATATATCTACAACTATACACAACCATTAGAAAACTCACCGGCGATCATGTCGAAGCAGCGATCACTGACACCAACCCTTCTCCTCCTCGCCGCCGCCGTCGTGTGTTCTTCTCTGACGGCGGCGAGCGGATTGGGAGGAGGCATGGTGGGAGGGAGGACGAAGGTGGAGGACGTGAAGGCGAACCAGGAGGTTCAGGATCTAGGGAGGTACTCGGTGCAGCAATTCAATCGAATGCAGAAGGGTAAGAAGAACGGCGGGTATGTCGGAGACCTGAGATTTCAGGAGGTGGTGGAGGCGGAGACGCAGGTGGTTTCCGGGGTCAAGTACTATCTCAAGATCGCCGCAGTCACTCCGGCTGGGGTCCCCAAGACGTTCGATGCGGTGGTAGTTGTCAAGCCATGGGCCCATTCCAAGGAATTGCTCAATTTTGACCCTTCCCCTCCTACCAAGTGATGATAATCAATCCCAGATTTAACAGCTCTAGGTCTAGGGTTTGCAATCAGTGTCCTTGCTTCTAATCATGACTCTCTCTCTCCCCTCTTTCTCTCTCTTTATTTTTTGTTGTGAGGTTTTGTAGTCGGTATGTAGCCTGCGATCTAGTTGAATAAAATAGCAATGATGAAGAGAGTGATGCATAAACTCTATAGTGATTGCATAATTGAAAGCGAATACTTTTGAAAGCGTTCACAATAAACTATCATGCACAACTTTCAAAACGTGAAAATTTCCACCCCGCTCTACTGTAAAATGTCACATGATATGAGTTTCACTGATCAAAATGCTACTTTTGTTAGTATTTTCACTAAAATTCTTATTGCCATAATATCGTTACTTAGAAAATCTTTTGGTTGTGAGTGTGTATACGTATCCCTACTGATCCATATTATTGACTGTACATCATTATGTCAGGAGAAAATGAGATCAGGAGTTTAACTATTTTTTAAGGTGTTAATCTAACCATTCTAATAATACCGATTCACAAGTTAAAAAAAAAAAACAGGAGCCAAAATTAATTGCACATGAAACGCTAATTTCATTGTACTACAGCTACCCATGTAGTTGTAAGTGCTAGAAGTAAAAAAGCAAAAGTTGTTTATCTATTGGGAATTGATTTCCACACTCCATTTTTAGCTATTCATACTTTTTTTTTTGTTTTTATTCACCTGAATTTACTATTTTATTCTTTATTTAATATATTTTTTTTATACATTCAAGGATAATATTGTAAATTTATGTGGATAAAAATAAAAAAAGGAGAGTGAGTGGCTAAAAGTGGAGTGTGAAAATCATTTTCCTTATTTATTAGTATGTGTGTCGGTAATCTAAAAGAATATATGCATATCCAATGCATATATATACTAGTGTTTGTCCGTGCTTATGGCACTACGCGCTCTGGTTGGAATTATCCGTGCGTATAACACTTGCTAACTAGTGGTTCAAACACTAAATAATTCATTAGTAATAATAACCTTGGATAAAATGATCAGAAAAAATAAAATTTTCGCACCGGTTCAAACGGACAATTGGAACAGTTAATCTTTAGGATAAAATAATCAAAAAAATAAGATATTTCCATCTGTTCAAACGAATTGAAAATTTGAACACTTAATCGTTTAACTATTTTTTTAATACTATAATCTCATCAATTTTGTATAGAGTCTATATATATATTAAAAATATAGTTAAAAGATTAAAGTGCTTCAATTTTTAATCTGTTTGAACCAGTGCGAAAATCTTATTTTCCTCATTATTTTATCCTCAATAGTCGTAATTATTTTTTGACTCTAAAGCTTTCCTGTTAGAATCCTAAGATAACTGTAGAACCAAACAAAGTTAAAAGATTTAAATACTAAAATGAAAGCCTTATAATCAAAAATTAATTACGACCATTTAGGATAAAATGATTGGAAAAATAAGATCTTTGCACCAGATCAAACAGATTGAAAATTGAAACATTTAAAAAAATAGTTAAAAGATTAAATGTTTCAATTTTCAATCCGTTTAAACCGGTGCAAAGATTTGAATTAACTGATTATTTTACCCTAAGGGGTCGTAATTAAGTTTTGATTCTAAAGCCTTTCTGTTAAAGCCCTAAGATAACTGTAGAACCAAGTATAAGATTAAGATAAAATAAAAGCCTTATAATTATAAAAAAAATAGTTAAAAGATTAAATGTTTTAATTTTCAATCCGTTTAAACCGGTGCGAAGATTTTAATTAACTGATTATTTTACCCTAAAGGGTCGTAATTAAGTTTTGATTCTAAAGCCTTTCAGTTAAAGCCCTAAGATAACCGTAGAACCAAGTATATGATTAAGATAAAATAAAAGCCTTATAATCAAAAATTAATTACAACCCTTTAGGATAAAATGATCAGAAAAATAAGATATTTTCATTGGTTCAAACGAATTGAAAATTGAAACACTTAATCTTTTAACTATTTTTTTAATATATGAAACTCTTTGAGATCCGAGCTTCTGACACTACAAGAAAATGTGGCTTTAATGGCATTTTTATTACCTGCATTTCATAAAATGCCAATAAAACTGATTATTTCCGGTATTAATACTAATGCCGGTAAAATTATCTTAAAACTGGCAGTAGATATCAAATGCCAGTAAAAAGTACATAAAACCAGCCTTTTTGAAAAAAATGCCGTATTTAGTCTGATTTTGCACGTCACTTGTTCTAGAAACACCCGCTAAATTTCATCACTCCTAAAACGACGTCGTCTCTCTTATATACCCAAAATCTTCCGCTTATTTCCCACCTATTTTTTCCCTTTCTTTTACAGCCCCTTTGGATGGAGGGGTGAGAAAAGAAAAGAAAGGAGTGTGTTCTCCCTTATTAGTGAGAAAAGAAAAGAAAAGAGTATGGTTTCTCACCATCTCATTTGGATGGACAAATAGAAAAGAGAACGGTTTCTCATCATTTCACACCAAACTTATTTGGCTGGACAACATGGGAGAATAGAAAAGAGAGTGCCATATAAAATTTTCCCAATATAACCTTTCTTTTCAAATACGACTTCCTTGCTTCTTTACAAGGCAAAAATGGTGATTGCTCTTCCACTGCTCTCATTCCACCAAAGTGAAAATGTAACAACGAACAACCAGCTGCTCTAAGATAAGGAACAAACAAGCAACAGGACTAAATAGGAGCAAAGTACTGGAGCAAGCTCTAATATAATTGGATACCACAAAAAATCCTGGTATCACCAAGGATAACACAAGTAAGCTCTAATATAATGTCTGCAATTATCCCAGACCTCAGCAGAGATAAACTAGTTGCCACAAAACAGTCAAAAAAATTCCACAAAATACTTGCAATGTTTCCACAAAAACCGTCTCAATTACTAGATTATCACCAAAGTTATGTCCTCCATAGCTCAGTTAGAAATGCTGTTGGGCATCAAACATCATGTACTCCAAAGTTTCCTTGCGATACTCCACCGGGAACCAAAAAATGCCATCATTCTTTCAGGCTTGTTAATAAGGAAAATGTATGATTCAGTGCGTTTGAACGGCTCAATTCCGATTTCTTCAAGTGCCTTATGGAGTTGTCCGGTTGAAACACAGCCATGAGCTTTCTCCATCACAGCATTACCCTCTCTTATAGCTGATGCGATATCTTCCATAGCTGTCTTTATTTCCTCAACTTCTGTACGTTCTCCACGTGGCAACCTTCTCTTTTTCTTGGAAGAAGATTCATTTTTAGCAGATGACATATCAACCTCGTCAAGATTAATATAGTTCTCCAATGTCACTTCATTCTGAGACACCATGTGATCAACGCTTTCAATTGTGTCTGGAGGAGCATCAGTTGTTGAGTTAGACCAGCGACGGAGTTTCTCTTTGGCAGTTTCTGCACCTTCGCCATTGGCCCTATCTTTTCCAAAGATTTCAGCCAGCTTGTCATAGTTGCTAATGGGTGTAGTCATCCATTTTTCAGCACTTGGTTGCACCTAGAAAGACATGGAATAAATTAGAGATTGCATAAATAAAGTATAATGAAAACAAATAAAGACACTAGTTAAAGTGAGTATGATTAAAACACATACCGCTATCAATTCTTTCCAAACTTCAGGCTCAGCATTGAACGTCCTTGTTACCGGGCTCCAAGCAAATCCACTTGTCCTATTCTTAAATAAATCATAGCACTCACCAAAGTGCTCCTTGATTGTTTTCAGTCTATTCCTAATTTTGGTCTTATCCAATTCCATTTCCATGTTGAATGCCTCCCGCAATTCCTTTAGAATGTTATCATAAGCAAGAGTTGTAAATGTTTGATTCACCCTATTTCCTTCTACGTGTTGGTTGTATAGAGCATCAATCAGTGCATCATCCATTTGATGTGTCCACATAAACCTCTCAACCTTCTTACCATCCTCATTGGTTAGTTTTTTCTTACCCATTGAAAATCTACAAGTATTGCCACAAGTACAAGTAAACAAAACAAGGGTTAATTAAGAGATATGCATTCAGCAATGACAAATAAAAACTGCATACAAGGTAGCAAAGTTCTCCATACAAAAGCACTTGCAAGATGGAAATACATTGCTCGGCTCCAAAAATCTGTGACATGCAATTAATAGAAACATGCAAGTACTTGATTATCAATCTCAATTGGTTACATAGTCAGACCACATGTTAGCTGCAATCATATTCCTTATGAGTTCTCCTCGTTTTGCATCTTCATCATTATCCATTGGTGCTTGCTCCTCATTTATCGGTACAGGTCGCCTTACAAGTTCTCGATCTACTTCAGCAATAAGTTCTTCATCCAGATCCACGCCCATCAAAAAGTTATGTATGATGCAACAAGCTAGAATGATATCAGATTGTGTGTCAACGGAGTAATTAGGTTGAGTGTTTCCTATAATAGGGAACCGCTTCTTCACCACACCAAATGCTCGCTCAATTGCATTGCGTAAAGAAGCATGTCGAAGGTTAAACAATTCACGAGCATTTTTTGGTGGACATTTGGAGTACTCTTTCAAGTGATAACGCACACCTCTATAAGGAGCAATAAGCCCGCTCCTTAACATGTATCCAGCATCAACAAGATAGTATTTGCCTATTAAAAAAAAAATTGCATCACTACAATACCATAGTGTAATGTTTGAAAAAATTGGAATTCATCTAAGAATGAATTACCCTTGGGAATTCTGAGCTTATCTTCTCTTGTAAGTGCATTTTTAATTATCCTTGAATCAGATGCAGTCCCCTCCCATCCAGGTAGGACATAAGTGAATCTCAAGTCAAATGTACAAGCAGCCAGAACATTTAGTGTCGGGTAACCTTTTCTACCACGATATCTTGGCGCATCCTTGTTAGAGACTTTGACACCAACATGTGTTCCATCAAGTGCCCCAACACAATCCTAATATAAATATCAAAACACTTTATCTTAAGTAAAAGTTTGTAGGCAATGTTCCATTGAAAGTTTAACATCTGAGTACATACTTGTTACCTTAAAATATGGGTAGAACCGGTTACTACTTGATATTTCCAAAGGAACTTGTGAGCCATCAGGTTGCTTAAGAAAGTATTCTTCCATTGATATCACAGCTCGTAAGAATCTATGAAAATGGCGGCTTATTGTTTCACCAGAGCGCCGAAAGATAAAAGAAACTTCACTATTTGTTGCACTGTGTGATAACAAGTAAAGACCCTTTGCGACTTGTTCCTCAATAGTCACATGTTTTGTAGGTTCCAGCCCACCAAATCGCTCAAGAAGGTCACAAAAATGTTGAAATGCATGCAGCCCCATACGAATAATATCACGATGAGACTTCTTAAATTGAAATTGAAGTCGAGTCATTAAGTCATCTCGAACTTTTTCATTGTCCATACCTAGTATGATGCGGTGACAATATTTTTGCCGGTATTTTCGATGCAAATACCAATATACCACATAGCCAAGAGCTTGAATAGCGGCTAATTGTCGCCGTCGATTCCACGCACTGAATGAATTTTTTTGCCTATTCATTTATCCTATTTTAAAAACACAATGAAATGTTCATTGCCACAAAATTCACCAATGTAAAGTTAAGAAAAGCAACCAAAAAATCAAGTGAACAATTTCAGTCAAATCCAGTAGAGAAATCCACACAAAGACACATTCACACACAAACAAAGGAATGTCAGTTGAACTAATACTCCCTCCGTCCCATAATATTTGTCCGGTCCGCAAAAACGGAGACGTAAAAATAATACTATTTTTGTAAGAAAAGTTGGGAAAAAATTCAACAACTTACTAGATCTCGACGAGTTCTTTTAACTTGTGAAAAAAATTTGAATTTTTTCTTGAAAGAAATGCATTATTTTATAGTCTTCGTTTCGCGGACCAGACAAATGTTATGGGACGGATGGAGTAGTAAAACAGTCAGAGATAAAAATCACTACTCAATCACAATCACATACTGAATCTTTGTTGAAT
>BPLS01010807.1:0-25176 GCA_019656275.1 Rhododendron kiyosumense | reverse complement strand
ATTTATATATGTATATATATACTTATATACATGTCCTTTCATTTTTTTAGCATTAATCCAAAAAACAATGTCTCTTTACTTTCAAGTAGCCTAATTAAATTTAAAAAAGAAATAAAAATTGATATTTATTGATGTTTAGCGAATTTTTTAAAAAAATTTCTTCAAATATTTATATTAAATTCTACACATAAAGAAATGAAATGAAGTATCTAAAATATTGATTACAATTAAAAGTTTAAATTTGACCGTGATACCAAAAGACAAAAATAATTTCAAAAGTTTTATTTTCTAGATAATTTTTATTCTTATTTAGCATTTTTTTTTTACCTTTTTTACTTGTACTTTAATTTTTAAAAATTTTTTTTACAAGGCGGGGCGGGGCGGGTAAACCCGATCCCCGATCGGGGCGGGAACGGGGGTACCCAAAAAAAACCCGGTCGGGGTCAGGGCGGGGCCAGGGGCGGGTAATGATTTTCAGGTCGAAGTCGGGGTATGCAAAAACCTGCCCCGCCCCACCCCGTTGCCATTCCTGGGAGGGACTGTGAGGCTGCCTATGGCGCATTGGAGGGGAGGAGACCTTTTCGGATGGGTTGAGAGATCCTCTGTATTCTATGAAAACCCCTCCTTTGTCCTTTTGCACACGGTCCTTCATAAAAAAAAAAATTTCAAATTATTTTATTTCTATTTCTATCCCCATTGAGGGAAAAAAAAAATTCTCTCCCCCACCTCATTATCTAAAAACCTCTCTTAGAACTAAAATCATGAAATAGGCCCAATCGATATCTCTCTCTACTCATTATCTAAAATCCTCCTTCGAAACACAAATCATGAAATAGACCCAATTGTCCCAATATGTCCATTTGAGTTTTTTTTAATTCATTTTAGAGGATAAAAACTATTTATTTGTTATGACTTAGAGTTGTGCCGGTTCGATGTATGGTAAAAAAATCACATTTTTTCCAACCCCGTGAATCAAACGGCCAAAATCCTTAGTGATAAAAAAATATACTAGTAGTTTTTTTTTTTTTTTTGGCCTTGTGTTTGATGCACACTAGCATTATTTTCTTTTATGCACAAAAAAACATATATCTATTATAAATCCAAATTTGAAGTGTAAATAAAATAAATTTACAATTGTGAAAAAGTAAGTTAAACAAATCAAATTTAAAACAAAAACTAAAAAATATAATAGGAAAAGTATTATCTAACAAAAACTTCTTTCTCTCCATGTTCTCTCACTCCCCTTTTTTTATGTTTCCCCCTCTCTCTCAATTGTTTTTTTAAATTCAAATTTCAAAAATTTAGGAATGGGTTTTGGAAGCATGGAATCAATGGGAAGCACAACCACAGCTGTGTAGATTGAATCGTCAAATGCATCAGTCATATATCTATCGTGAGATAAATTGGCTCCGATCAGATGTTGCAATTTTTTTTTCCATGTAATTGATTCGGAGATCATAGAAATTGATATTCAATTAATGTGATTTTTTTTGTTGACAAACCCTACATAAATGAATGGTTTTGACATTAGTCACATAATCTCAAAATGGCCTTCGCACTGACGAATTGTTCTCAATCATATATCTGCGCTCGTGTTCTCAATCCTCGCACTCTCGAATTGTAATCGTTTGGAAGTTTTATGAAAGACGCTTTTACGCTTGTACTCTTGCACTTGCATCCGCATTATGTGACTTAGGTTTTGACCATTAAAGTGGATCTAGAATCTAGACAGAGCACACAAACGAGCATAAGAATTAAGATGGTCTAGTCTGTTTCTTTTTTGATATATAAGATTTGAAATTCCTAAATTTCAAATGAACAGAATGAGTTCGGACTGATTTATTTTATTTTATGTTTTGTTACATTTTACTAACTCTTAGCCTTTAAAAATTAATGTTTCGTATTCTTGTATTTCAAAACTATTTGATTTTTTGTAAGCAAAATACTAGGAGGCGACCATACATACTTTCATAAAAATATATATATTTTTAATAGTAGAATTTTTTTTCTTGCAAGGGCGACCACCCCTACTGACTACTCCATGACTTCATCGTGATTGATCTTTAACACCTTTTACCCACCGATTCGAAAGAAGAGTTCATGAGATGTGGAGTAGCAAGTGAAAACAGGAAAATGGGATTTTGACCTTAGGCTCCCTTTGGGGTGTCTTTAAAATCAAGCATTTTACCCTCTCTTTTTTTTTTTGGGGGAGGGGGGGGGGGGGGGGTTAAGAAAATCAAGCCAAAACCACTTTAAGCTGGTTTTTCGGATCAAAGAAATGTTTGAAGTTTTCTTTTTCCCTAAAAATCTTTTTTTTCGGGCTAAAAAATGCTGCTCAGCCGTAACTAGCTTTTTGTTAATCCAAACAAGGACTTAGATAATAAAAGTGGGACAGTGAAAGTTGGAGATGCAGGGGCGCTCTACCATCTGACCTACATCCCCAATCTGATGCTAAGCTTCACGTATGTCATTTTTTAGCCTTAAAAGCTAGTATAAGATAGAGCAGAGAAGGTCGATTTTCTTCAGAGATGCTAGAAACGCTCCTCTCTCCCATTCAATTTCTGCACACATACCATTCAATTTCTGCACACAGATCAGCCAAGTCAACTTTACTTTTGAGCAGGGGCATAGCCAGGAATATACATCACCAGAGGCATTATAAGAACAAAATCTCTGACGATAGCCAACTCTCAACGACATCCCACCGACTAATGACTTGATAGTTGTTGGTGATGCGGCATGATTTTTGTGTTGGTTGTTACATCATATTACAAAAGAAAGTTTTCAAGTTTTGGAGTACTATTTTGTTTACCCATACACCTAAACACTAGGTGAACATATACGTATTAATCACTGTTCATACTGGGTGAAAATTACTCACTCTTCAATAAATTCACCGAATCTTTACTTTGATAGGATTACAGATATTGATTTTATGGAGCTTATTTGTGTAACAATTCAAATAAGTCATTTGTATTTTAACAAGTATTTAATCTAATAACATGTGCCTTGCTTTAAAATATTAGGTAAACTCAAACTACCAATTTTCAAAAAAAAAAGAGAAAAGGTGCAGTAGGGGCGGGTGCCCCGGTGGCCGTAGAGTGGCTCCGCCACTGCTTTTGAGTTTGTAATGCATTGGCCAAGTCCTTGAAGTCTTGAACCGTGTACAGAAGTGGGATGCAGAGGAAATAATTACGTAGTACGTACTACTCTCTATCCAATTGCTCTAACAAGGCTATATCTAGGTTGATTACGATTCGGGATTAGGTTGAGGTAACAAACCAACTCTATATAAACGACCGAATGTCGTTGCTTACCTGCCAAGTTACCTAGCTACTAACTGCATCAGTTATTTGTCAGCTGAAACTATAACCTTAGATGATCAACTATGTGGTCTTAGTTCTTGCCATTGCCGCCTCTTATTTTCGTTTTGATCTGTTTTCAGCATAAGTATCAACTGTGAAGCTGTTGTTTCCGGGAACTCGAAAAAGGAAAAGAAATTAATACCTATAGCCAACATATGTTGCAAGATTTTGTGTGATGGGAACACATTTTGGGGGGAAGCTTAATTTGATGATGGGCAAGAGCAGTACTACTGTTAACAATTGATGGATGTGCTGCTATATATATAATATTCTTCAAGTAATTTTGTACCCTCAGAAAGTATTTGTCGAAGACAAACTAAAATCTTTTGAAACCAATTTGAATGGGTCAGCATGCTTGCCAAATGCTTCCCGGAACGAAAATGGTTATATCAACAAAACAAGAAACCCATATGTGCACACAAAACACTTGGTTAATTTTGGCAATTTAACATGCTAAAATGAATGGGTACTTGAAATGTTGATTACCGTCTATCCAAACATTTTGATATATGTAGTTCAGTTTACATGTATATCGATGTCATGTAGTATTTGTTTGCTTAAGGGTTAATTAGAGAAATTGCTGCCTTCTTCTTTCTCTGCCCATATGATCAGTTCTTATGCCCCTTCTTTCTTTCTTTCATGTCTGTCAAGTTACTTTCTTTGCTCGGGCATTTTCAATGAATGTTGCAATTTTCGTTTGCGGCAATAAAAGAAACAACATGCATGGTTGCTGATTTTAGGATTTGGTATATACATGTTCACTACCAGTTGTTTCTTATCGTACCATATTCCATTTGTTTGAGTGACGATATTCTTAAAACTCCATTCTCGATTGTACGATAATTTTTAAAGAAACTCTTGGGTTGCCGTTTATTCCATTTTTAAATGAACTTTTAGCTGATGTATTTCTTCAAATTTCGTGTTTTGTGGACTTTAGCCTATTGAGTTATTAGTTGGCTTTAGAGGTGTCAAACAGATCGTGCTGTGCCTACCTGTTTATTTTATTGTGTCGTGCATACCCGTTTACTTTATCACGCTGTGCCGTTTTTTTAATCATGTCATCGAAAAGGGGAAAAAAAAACTCCGAAAAGTATAAAATATTTATCAACACAAAAAATGTAAAATGTTGCTCCGTATCTTATAAATTACTCCCTCCGTCCCAAATTGATTGTCCCGTCCGCAAAACGGAGTATTAAAAATAATGCAATTTTTTCAAGAAAAAATTCAAACTTTTTTCACAAATTAAAAATTCGCATTGATATCTAGTAAGTTGTTGAAAAACTTTTGATTTTTTCTTGCAAAAATTGTATTATTTTTAACACTCCGTTTTGCGGACCGGACAATCAATTTGGGACGGAGGGAGTAATATTTTTTTGGTATTAAAATTAGTATTTGGTGTTCCATGCCCTTTCGTATCCGTCTAAAACCGTGTCGTACCATGTCAAACCCACTTTCATGCCATGCCTATCCAGAATCGTGCCATACCCATGCCGTTCCATAATTAAAAATGTTGTGCCCGTGACGTGCAAGGATGACCCGTTTGACACTTGTAGTTGGCTCAAAGTCTCAAACAGGCGCGCTGCCTAGTTTGGCTGAGCATTCTGGCGCTCGTTTAGCTTCAGAAATTATAAAAACGACTCCATCAGATCGGACCGGTGCTCCTCGAGAAAAAAATTTCACCCCTCTCGTTCTAAATCCAGCAGTAGTCAAGATTCGATCAGCTCATAGCCTCATACCAGTAGTAAATATCCTAATCGTCGCCGACATAATCAAAAATCACGCCATCCCACCGAGATCTGCAAACGAACCCAGATTTCTCACGCTTCATCGCTCGCAACCGCCATTATTTGAGCTCAATTTCGAATACGAAACATACCCATGTAGCAGATGTTCACGTATATAATACACCTGTAAGCTGCAATGTCGTACTTTCTTCATCAACGATCCCTCCACAACATTCTCTCAAACCCTAACCCTACATCCCCCAATGAATCTCCCACTGACCCCCCCAAATCCACCTCCATTTTCAGCAAAACCACCCTCTTACTCCTCTTATCCCTCCTCGTGATCCTGGGCGTCTTCGCCCCCTGGATCGGCACGCCTCAATCTCTCTTCACCGCCTCTCGATCCTCCCAATCCAGGTGGAAGGACTACACGCTGGCCGAGGCGGCGGCCAACGTGGCCAAGAACGGCACCGTCATTGTGTGTGCCGTGAGCCAGCCCTACTTGCCGTTTCTGAATAATTGGTTGATTAGCATTGTGAGGCAGAGGCGTCACGAGCAGGTGCTGGTGATTGCTGAGGACTATGCTACGCTTTATGAGGTTAATGGGAAGTGGCCTGGCCATGCTGTGCTTGTTCCTCCGGCTCCGGACGCTCAGACTGCGCATAAGTTTGGGTCTCAGGTACTTTTGGGTTCCGTAGTGTCTTGCATATTTCAGTGAAAATGGGATTAGTTTAAAGTTTGTTTCTTGCGATGCGTGTACTCTTTGATGTTTGTTTTGGGTTTTTCAAAATTGGGGTTAGTTGAGTTTAGTTGGAAGTAAATCTGTATGATGATTAATTTCATCCGTAGAAGTGGTATGAAATTATTCAAACCTGTGTGGAAATTAAAAGTGACCCAATCGAGCTGAAATTCCTAGAACCACCACTGTTGGTGGGTGGGTACGAGTGGCGTAATTAGCTGTTTCAATTCTGTCATGGAAAGCCTATCATCATATGGACCACTTTGTATTCACATTATGCCTCCTGTTCTTGGGGTAGACGTTTGCAGTAGCAATGTTGAATTTTGAGTACTGTCTTTGAGTCGATGTTTTAGCAGTTCCCCTTTTATTCAGTTGAGTAAGATAAGACTCCATGTCATATTTAAGGAAGAATCTATGCTGGAAATGGCATTTGAAAGGCCTATTATTTTAAGTGCTTGAAGATAGAAGGTATTTTGCTTTCACCATTTGCCAAAAATGTGATAGGGGTCTCTTTGCCACTAGTCCTTACTAATTAGATAACGAGGTGTGGTTGGTTGTAAACCTGAAACAACTCGTAAAGTTTTCGGCCAGACTGAAGGGAGCATTTATTCTCTGATCAAACAGAACCTCGGAGTAGTACTCTAGCTCTTTCCTACATTTTGTTATTCTTCAACTAACTTCGTCGACCACCTTGATAGAGGCTTTCATAATGACCTTGGTCACTTTCATTTTACAGGGATTCTTCAATTTTACTTCCCGAAGACCACGCCACCTACTGCAAATATTGGAGCTTGGATATAATGTTATGTACAATGATGTTGATATGGTCTGGTTAGCAGATCCATTTTCTTATCTGCAAGGGAAGCATGATGTGTACTTCACAGATGACATGGCTGCAGTACGTTTGCTCACTTTACCTTCTAGTATTCTATGTGTCAGTACATCATACCTAAGCAGGGATGGACTGTGCTGGGGCAATATGCTATCAAAACCTAAACATCCCACATAAACTCTGCAGCATAAACCCTCATTAGTCTTCATACAAAATTATTTGGATACCCACTTCTCGTTTCTGGTGCTTTTACCTGTGTCCGTGTAACTGCTGCTACGGCTTCATTCTAAGAAGTAGTTCTCTTCTCCAATATGCATGCATGACTGCTATTAATGATCACCGGTCTTTTACTTTCTCTTTGTGAAAACCAGGTGAAACCTTTGAACCATTCTCATGATTTGCCACCTCCAGGGAAAAAGGGCCGGACTTACATTTGCAGTTGCATGATTTACTTGCGCCCAACTAGTGGAGCTAAACTGGTTCTGAAGAAGTGGATCGAAGAACTTCAAGCTCAGCCATGGTCTCGAGCAAAGAAGTCAAATGATCAGCCTGCTTTTAACTGGGCATTAAACAAAACTGCAGGACAGGTGTGTTGCAACTTGCATTGGCCTTGTTATAATATTGCTTCTATGTTCTGTAAACCAAGTAATCTTCTTTTTTCTATGGTTTTTAGTTACCTTACAGGACATAGTTAAGAGCACAATTTAGAACACCCATTAGAAATCTGCTTCAACAGCCACCAAGATACCAATTATGGAATTAACACATTTAACCTCAATGCGGAGGTCTTGTCTGTCATCTACCAAGTACTAGACTAAAAACTGATAGTTGATTTTACTCATTTCATAAGGAAGATGCAACACTCACTCTTCTGACTCTTCTTTTTCCTGCTATGTTCATCCTTGTCTCCTTTTTTAATCATTAGTTCTTCCACCCGTGGATTGTTAGGATAAGTTAACCATTGGCAGTTCGTACCTTATTCTTGAGAATGCACCATATGGAGTAATGTTTAAGCGCTCAAACAATTGTGTTGAGGGTGCAGAGTAGAAGAGTCATTTGTGGGATTTGTATGTTGTTGAACGGTTGAGCTACTTACTGATGCACCTATTATAGATATTATGGGTATAATTGGATTCTTTTTTTCACCTTTTGAGCATGATCTTAACGAGTAGCTTCTCATAAATGTCTTCTTTGTTGCAGGTTGATCTGTATCTGCTCCCACAGGCAGCATTCCCTACGGGAGGGTTGTACTTCAAGAATCAGACATGGGTTCAGGAAACTAAGGGAATGCATGCTATCATTCATAATAACTATATAACAGGTTTTGATAAGAAAATCAAGCGCTTCCATGATTTCGGCCTCTGGTTAGTGGACGAACATGCAAAGGAGTCCCCCCTTGGCAGATGATAGTGAGTCAGAAAGAACACTTCATCAAATGGATAAGATGAAGAGGCCCTCAAACACCATTGCTCTTCCAATTCTATTGACCTCATTTTATACCCATTTGGTTTTTTGGAGTTACCATCCAGTGGCAGCTGATCAAACTCTTCACTTTCGATCATTTCCACCTGTATGAAGCACATGGAATCGCCCATTCCTAACCTGCTTGCAATTTGTCTCTTTAGATTCTGATGTGCGTTTAATTAAGCACGAGAATTTATTTTTCCAGAATAGTTTTCTGATGTTAAACCAGTCCATGTAGAAACTAGTTTTTATGTTCATTTTGTATTTCATAACAGCATTAGCATTCATTTTAATTCGCCATTTTTCCCCATTGTATGTTCACGAGATACTACAGATTTATGAATGTCTTGTATGTTTTGAACTACACTTCGTGTCCGAGTACTTGCTAAACCCTACTCGCCTTGTAGTTGCACTAACTAGAGGGAATCATGATTCCTGTCCACAGTCCTGGGACATGCCAAAGCGAACGGGTAAGTGAGTGTATTGCAAATGCTGGTTATATGTTTGGTTGTAATCGAATCCACTGTTTCAGTTGTAGAACAAACTGGATTCCAATGCCCCACAAGTAGAGTAATTATTTAGTTGTACCCATTTTTTAGGGGCTTGTTCATTTTGGGTACTCAAAACTTCTGTACACGGTCTCCAATAAATTTTCTTTATTTATCTTTCTTCACTCATTACACTTTAAAATCTCTCTCAAAATCCAAACCGAACAAAGCCCTGATGATTTGCAGAAGACAAAAGACTAAATATTGATTATAGTCTGTTAACATTAACTTACTTGTCTAGAGACTGCTAATAGTAGTGTTAAGTGTAATAAGTGTGGACTAATAACAATAGTATAGTAGGTGTATAGTACAAAGCAAGTGTGAACCAATTATGTGTGGTACTATTTGTATGAGGCAATTAGTGATGCAAGCAGTTATGTTTGTACCTCCTCCTTATGCCTATAAAAGGAAGACTCTACCGATTGTAATATCAAGCCAGTATAAGTTAGTGTATGTTTCTAATAATGCTTCTCTCTTGCTCCCTCTAAGTAAAATGCTTCAGCTTCTTCCTTCTTTTTTATCAATCTCAGAGAGAGGGAGAGGGAGAGGGGGTAGACATTTTCTAGTGATCCCAAAGCTGTAAAGCCAAAACAGGATAAAATGGGGCAAAAAGTCATGCGTCTGCCGGGAGTCGAACCCGGGTCTATTGCTTGGAAGGCAATTATCCTAACCGTTGGACTACAAACGCTCATGTTTGAGAAAGCGTCAGAATATAATATTAAAGTCAAAACCAGCTTCACAAATTAGTGAACGACCTGGATTGCTAGGCTTAGGTTGCATTCTTGGAAACATTTTTTTCCCTTCTTCGTTTTGTGTTCTTTTTTCAATCTTTGTTAAATTTGCGTTATATATTTTGGATTAATAATTCGTGAGAGAATTTTGAAAATTAAAAAATTATGACAAAAGGCAAAAAATATTAACAAATAACCCTAAAAATTACGACAAAAAACTAAACAAAAGGTTCAGAAAAATAAAATTACCAAAAAGGGTTTTTAGACATTTTTTTTTTACAAGAGACCTTACTTTGGCTTGTTTTGGCTTAAAAAGTAAAGTGATTTTTTGTTTGTTTTTATGCAACTTTTTTCGCATTTGTTTGTTTTTATGCAACTTTTTTCGCATTTGTTAGTTTTGTATCAATTTTATTTTACTTATTGATTCGTATTGATGAGAGAAGTCGAAAAAGTAAAAAAATTATAATCGAAACTCATAATTTTTTGAAAAAGACTAATTATTAATTCGCTTTGACTTATTTTTGTCTTTATTCAAAAAATTACAATATGAGTTTCGTTTGTAATTTTGTTACTTTTTCGATATCTCTCGTCAAGATAAATTAATACTCCGTAAATTACAAAAATTTGACGCAAAATTAATAAATACAAAAAAAATTGAATAAAAATAAACCAAAAAAGTCAATTCTAACCACCAGAAGCCGGATTCAGATAAGCGAACTCCTTCCCTTGAACCCTGGGTCAGCTAAATCAAGCGCGAACACGTGTCCAAATGTTAATGGACTGACCTGTCGCGAAGTATCTAGACGGTTGGAGGGTGCGCGAAAGGTCTCGAAAGCAGTAGAATTTATCCTGGCCTCCCTCTGTATCTCGCCCCCTATATAAACGGTCACCAAATTTGAAACAAATCTACTGAAAAACAAAAACAGAGAGTTGATCGAGATATAAAAGAGGAGAGAAATCTGAGCTGGGTTGGTGGACCGAGTTTGTACATTCGGATTTGGGTGTAACCGGTTGGAAGGAATTTTCTGTTTCTGTTCTGCGTCCTGTAAGTGATTTCGTCACTCTCTCTCTTTAGATTCCTATCATTTTGGGTGCAGCATTTGTGAAACTACCCCTCCGTCGCATGATACTCTCCTGTTTGCAAAACAAGAACTTAAAAATAACACAATTTTTGTAAGAAAAATTCTTCTTTTAATTTATGAAAAAAATTCTGAATTTTGCTGAAAGAAATGTAGTATTTTTTAATCTCGCGGGACTGGATAAACATTTTGGGACAGAGGGCGTACATTTTCCTGTACGCTTCTGCATTTACGAGTGGCGAGTGATGGTGATGTGAAATTTTTGGGTACTCGTTTGTGCTACACTATCTGAGCAAGACGCCTGGGCACACATCATGCATGTGCAAATCGTGTTGCACAAGAAATGATACAACGAAAACCTTGTATTCACATTAATCTGCAATGAAATCTGGGATTCGAAAATAGAAAAGAGGAGAGAAGAAAAAAAATTAGGAATAACGGATTTTTTTTTCCCCCCTTCGTCTTGGCAGGTTTTTTTAGGCACTTAAAAGGGTAGTTTGAGAACAAAAACTGTGAGCCCGCCATAAAACTGACGTTCCCTTTAAAAGATGTCATCTTTTTTCTTTTCTTTTTTTGATATTGAGCAAAGAGAATTTTATTAAGGGTATATTGAAAGTTAGAGGGAGGGCTTGAATTTTTTAGAAACGCAAAGATTCTCTCTTGATTTGAGCGGAAGAATAATGTAAAACTCTTTTTTTTAGAGTTCAATTTGAGTAAAGAATTGGAGAGTGATTTTGGTGCGGGGTTTTTTTTTTTTTTTCAAGAGTCCAGTTTGATTGCGAGCTAAGATTTGAATAATGTGACGCCATTAGGGGAAGCTATAGGAGTAATCAATTTCAATTTGATCAAATTGTCGTTTGGATTTTCCGAAATTCTTGTTTACAAATGCACGGGGCATGCCACTGGTGGTCTAACTTTAAACCATTGCCTTGAAACTATGCTTGTGTAGTAGAAAGCGTGTGGCAAGTCACTAGTGGTCTGACTTTGAACCATTGCCTTGAAACTAAGCTTGTATAGTAGAAAAATATTCAGTTATATTAACTAGCCTTGTTTGGCTAGCAGAATCATGTTGCCTATTTCTGAACAGGGGGGAAATTTCTGTGGAACTTTGACAAGTTCTTTCTTGCAGTTTTATCTTTGTATTTTGTTTTCTTTAACAACCCAAGTTCCAATGTGAGATTGTCATTGTTTGAAAGTTCAAGAATTGTTTTATTGCTTGAATGTGAAAAGAGTGCATGGAAGATCAGTTTTTCAATCCCACAGTTTGTAACTCCCCTCCCCTCCCCTGCCTTTGCAATATTGTGTTTTCTGTTACAGTTTATCTGATTTTTGGATTTGCCAAGCTGCTTTAATTATGTGGTTCTGATAAATTTTAAGCTGCTCATCTACATGTATATCAAAACTAATTGCTAGAAATACATAACTAATATCTCTAACAATACAACAAATAAAGCATATTTGTTGGTCTTGCTTGATAGGCCTGAAGGAGTTGTTTTGTACAAATTACCTTTAGATGCTTTTCTGTCCACAATACATCAGGTGGTTTGTTGGTGAGTACATGCTGCTATTCCAGCTAAAATGCATATGAAGTAAATTGGTTTGTAGGTTCTGGGCTTGGTTCACTTATAGTGACGACTTCGGTAAAGAAATGATCCAATAGAACTCATTTTCGGTCTTCCTAATTAGGACTAAGGGAATCTTTTGGTATGAATTACTGTTTATGTGAATGCTTGATGAGGATGCTTTATGGTTGAGCTGAACTTCTGACCACATGAGGATATTAGGATTCATATAATTGGGTATGATCTCCACTATTCATTCTCTGAAGCATCTCCCTCTTAGCCTTCTAAGGGTGTGGGAATTGGGGGTTGTAGGATGGATTTTGTATAATTGCTTTCCGTTGCTACAGGGGCGACTTTCTAAACCAATTGACGCAGTCTGTCAGATGTTGTCTAACCTAGAAGGAAATGTTGTCTTGTTTCGGCTTGATCTGAGTTTTTGAATGTTTCTATGAGTGGTTGTTAGTGATTATCTGATTATCTCAAAATTTAACTTTTGCTCTTTTGAGCCTCCTGAATGTGTTTATTATGCCTCTCAAGAATTGATTTTTTTCTACCTTGCTAAAGGGTATTTGTCGATTTGCAGTTAAAAGTAGTGATTGGCCTTTGCTTCAGCGAAAGTTTGAAAATATGCATCCTATTCACCGGTGCATGGATTCATTTCCCCACCAGCAAAATCAAATGCCCCACCCACAACATTATTATCCAATCTTTGAAGCTATTCCTCCTCCAATGAAGGTGGATGCATCCAGATCTCCCTCACCATATGAAACCTGGCCTTATGATGGTAACTATGGCCACTCAGTTCCAGTGGGATGTCACAGCTGCTGCAACCACCACAATTTTCCTGGTTACTGTGGTTTCAGACCTCCATATCCTTATTATCTACCGCCTCAACAGTTTCCCTATCACGGAGGTTATCCTTCGTTCCCAGAAGCTTATCCTGTTCACTATGCTCCTCCGCCAAACTACTCAATGGGTCAGCCAAGGTATGAGTTTGACAAGAATGTAGCTGGGGATCATCACTGTTGCGGTTTCCCTAATCACCTTTGTAGTAGGAAGGAAGATAGAGGCATGAAGATTGAAGAACATGAACCACAGCTTGAAAAGGGAACTAGTGGTGGAACGACAACCAGCAGTTCTTTGGTTCCTGTTGATTTTAAGAATCAAGGGTATCCAGTTGTGTGGATTCCACCTGGGTACTTGAATGGAGAGGGAAAAAATCTCACTCCGCTGAGGTTGAAGGGCAGGGATGACTATCCTTGTGACACAAAGGCAGATGAAATTTTGAAGCCTGCTGAAAAGGAGCCTAGTGTCCGCAATGGGTGGTTTCCCTTTGATGTCAACAACTTTGGGTCTCTGAATCATGGTGGAGATGGAAAGAAAACTCAAAAACAGCCGAACGAGGACAAAAATCAATTCCCATTTCCTATCTTTTGGATGCCCTACAAGCCTCAAGAAGAAGAAAAAGGAGACCATCAAGAGGCAAATACTGGTCGGGTATCTGATGAAAAATCTCCTCCTAATTTAAGGCTTACTTCTGCTCATTTCCCTGGCTGTGATCACAACACGAGCCAACCTAGAGCAAGCGAAGGAGGTGAGGGTGGTTCAAAGTCAATGGAGAAAAAACATACCACTCAGAAAATAATTCCCGTGAAGCAACTGGAAGAGCATGTGGAGAAGATAAAAACAGGAGGAGATGATGCAAAAGCCCAATGTACTGTTGTGAATGAGAAAGAAGAAAGCAAAGAAAAGAAGCCTTCTGAAAATGGTACTATAGGACAGTCTTCCTCTCCACCAAAGGTGTCCAAGCTACCTCCTGTTTGTTTAAGAGTCGATCCCTTACCAAAGAGGAAAAATGGTAGTAGTGGCAGTTTGAGGTCCCCTAGTCCTCCCGGTCATAAAAAGAGAAAAGAGGTTGAGGTAGGGGATGATAGAGCCAGGCAAGACAGTAGTGAAGATGGCAAATTTTGGAGTCAGCCTCAAGTTGTTACTCTTCCGGTTGATTCTCAAAAAGATGTTTTAACAAGCCAGAGTAAAGAGGAGAGGAAATCTGGGGGAGTAAACAAACCAAAAGCTGAAACGGTTAAAGAAGAATCATGTGATAGTCAATTGCTGACCCAGGAGGATAAAGGAGAAACCAGGGCTAAAGAGGAGAAACCTGAGGAAGTAAAGAAAGTAGAAAGGAAGAAGTTGTCAGAGGTGGAAGCAGCTGTGATTATTCAATCTGCGTATCGTGGATTTGAGGTGAGGAGATGGGAACCGTTGAAGAAAATAAAGAAAATAGTTAAAGTGAGGGAGCAGGTGGCTGAGATTAGAAGGTGCGTTGAAGCTCTTGAGTCTTCCCCTGATATCAGCAGTGACAAAAAGCAAAAGGTGGTTATTGGAGAAACCATAATGAGCCTTCTGCTTGAACTTGATACCGTTCAGGTATGCTTAGAACCTGTGTTAGTTTTCACTGATTTTCCATGCTTTGAGTCGCATTAAGTAATACTCCCTCTGTTCCTATTTGTCAGTCCTGCTTTGGGAATTTAACTTTTTTAGGAGGCTTCATAATTAGGGAGACAAAACTTGAACTTTCCTATTTTGCCCCTCAAAATCTATGAAACAATTTTTTGTTGGAAAACTCACCACTTTCAAAAATTTAGGCGGTAAACTCATTGGCCCCGAGTTAGAGGTATCCAATTGGCGGTAAATGTGGGCAGAGTTTCCTGACAAAGGAATCATATTCCACTCCAATTCAAAAAGTGTCGAGAAGCATTAATGGAACCTTAATTGAATTTTGAAGAAGAAGGGCAAAAAGGGAAAACATGATCTATTTTTATGTTGACTTGCTAAATTAGATATTCATTCTGGAACATCCAAAAAAGGAAAGATGGACCATCAAATAGGAACGGAGGGAGTAGTGTAAATAAATTCTTCTTTTCGTAGTTCTCTTGTTTTTGCTTGTAGTTAAACAATTCGAATAGTTTGTTGCCTTAAAATGGATAATGAAATATTAACTTGCATTTCTGATTATCAGGGCATACACCCATCAGTCAGGGACTTTAGGAAATCCGTGGCGAAGGAGCTAGTTAGATTGCAGGAGAAGCTTGATTCTCTACTTTCGAAAACTTCTCAAGTGCCAACTTCTGAAACACCAGAAGATCTTTGCATGAACGCTCATCAGGGTATTACTGTTCAAGGGGAACAAAAGGAGGCAGAGGTTGGACTTGGAAACATCATTGGTGAGATTAACCAGGGTAATAATCCTGGATCTGTGGAGCCTTGTCGAGGTCAGGTTTCTCATGTCAAAAAGTTAACGCCCGATTCCCAGTCTGTGGAAACTTCAGATCTAAAGTCGTATGAGAAAGAAGTATGCAATGAGCCTCAAGGCAATATCTCAAACACAGAGGCAGAAGAAGAGGCAGTCAATAAACTAGAAGATGGGATGAACACTGAAGTGCTTGATCATGGTCAAGTGACGAGATCGGAAACTCAAGCCGGGGATCTAGAGCTCAAGCATCTTGCCAAGCCACTTGCATTTGAAGGGGAAGTTGACTCTACAGAAGAGGTGAAACTACCCTCTTGTCTTGGTGACCAATCGGCAGAATTACTGGGAATGTCCGATCAGGCACTTCCCGTTGAAGAGTTTTGGGAGAATGGGGAGAATACAACAGGGAAATCTGGGATCATACAAGGAGGTGAAGTTGAAGCTCCTCTGGATGCTGAAATTGGGGATGCAAATCTACTCAAGGAAGAGAAAGTAGTTGCAGATGTGGAGGATGAGGGAAGAGTGGAAGTTTTGGAACTCTATGAGGATGTGGCAGTTACACAAGCAAAACTTCTGGGGCAAAAACAAGGAGAAGAAATTAGTCATGTCGTTGATCATGTGGAAATGAATAAGGGAGAGGATGGGGTCATCAGAGTAAAGGATGGTGGACCACTTGACAATACCTGGATTGAAGTAGAGGAGGAGCGGCCTGTGCAAACACAAGGAGAAGGATGTAATATCGATGACACGTTGAATACATCTGAACAGCAGGAACCTCAACCAGAGGTTTTACTTGCACATAAGGAAATGCACGATACAGAAGGTTCTAGACCAAAGGAAGCACTTCCGGAGCTCTTGCCTTCACAAAATGAAATTCAAGGCAGAGAACGGAAGGATGCTGGCAATTCTTGGGAAGAGAAAGAAGTGCCTATTGAGGTAATTGACGAATGTAACAAGGAAATAACTACCGAAGAAGAAAATCAAGGGATGGTGGAGGTTCGACATGAGCCTGAGGGGCTAGAGTCAATCCATGGGGATGATAGAGTAATTGAAGCGCATTTTGCTCCAGGTGGTGCTGAGGGACATGTAGCCGGAGGAGAATGCATCCCTATGTCACCAACAGCCTTAAGTCAGGTCTCTGTGGTAAGTGGAATGGGGTCAGAAAGTGATCAAAAATTACTTGAAGAAAATGAGAAGTTGAGAGAGATGATGGCAAAGCTGATTGAAACAGGGAGAGAGCAGATAACTGCCATATCTAAACTCTCCGGTAGAGTGAAGGATTTGGAGAAAAAACTGGCAAGGAAAAGGAAATTACGGACAAGGCGGGTCAGGGCTGGATCTCTATGTGGTAAACCATCGAGTGATGAGCTAGAAGGGAGGGCACATGGAGTTGCAGTGTGAGAGGAGCAAGTAACGCGCCTTCGCGAATCAAAATAGAGTTAGATTTACTTGAGTGATAAATAATGTGCATCTGTATCTGTTTGTAAATCTTGAGTGGCATCGATTCTCCTTGTGTCTGGAGTTGTGAACAGACTTGTAATTTGTATCGCTAATAATGCAAGTTCTTCTGTTCTTCTGGGTATTTTTGTCGATGTTTTATTGTACGAAAATTGTGTTTTTGCATATTCATTTTATGGCATCTCTTGGCACAAAAAGCAACTTGATATCTTCTGGGCTTAAAGTCTGGAACATTTAGCATCACAATCCTCGAAATCTCCGATGGAGTTCCAGAGGCGCATTTTTTCATCATGGTTATTTTCTGCTGTTTAAAATGATAATTCCATTGTAGTTTCTTAAACCCACTTTGTTTTGTATCAGGTTAAAGCTACAGAGTCTGATACGGCACTGGGAGGTGATGATTTTGACCTTGTTTTAGTGAAGTACATGGTTGAAGGAATTAAATGGCCCATTCTGTTGATAATTCTGGTCACCGAATAGCCATGTGGAGGCTGAAGGACGCTGCAGAGAAGGCAAAATTGAAACTCTCGTGCTCTAACCAGACTTCTATAGATGTCCCTTACCTCACAATGGATGGGGATGGTGTTCTCGTAGATCCAACGAGAGAGTTTTCACGCTCAGAATTTGATGAACTCACAAAGCCGCTGTTTCGGAGAATCACGGAGCTCTGCCTGAAATGTTTGGATGCTGCAGATGTAAGTGTTGATGAAGTAATAACATAAGTTCCTCGGATACAGAAGATTGTTGAAGAGGTTCCACTTTCCCGAAGCAACTGTGGCTATAGGTGCCTTGTGGCAATGTTATCTTCTTGTTGAAGATCGGTGGAGGAAATCTGATAAATATGTTCCGCTTTCTCTTGGGATTGAATCTTTGGGGGGGTCTATTTACTAAGATTGTTGACAGAGACAGTGAGATCCCAGCCATGGCGAGCCGAAATATCATTACATCATGTGACTACCATGATGGTGTTTGCATTCACGTTCACCAAGGCGACTAGGTGAGTGAGCACATTAAAGCTTCAATGAATAGGCATTCCATGTGTTCCAGGAGGTGCCATATGTATTAACTTGGTCTTTCATGTTCCTAGTAATGGGGTTTTCACTATCTTAGCCAAGAGCAAGGACAATAAAGCATTGGAGTGGTCTAAGGAATTTAAGGATCTAGATGAAATCGGGGATGATGGTGTTAAGATGATGGCTAGTACGGGAATACTCTTTCCACGAAGGAATCTGGAGGAGTCCCTGTCAATGCATATCAGGAGCAGAGTCGAGTTAAGCATTGAGGCACTTGACAAAATGCTATACACCAGGAGAAAGGGAGTTCCCTCCTAAGCTTTTGGCTTATTACAAGGGCAAGTTGGCTGACTTGAAAAAGGAAATGCACCTTGGTAATCTGCTCTAAACCACTGCTTGCTGAAGCTGCAGCACTCGAGGATGATTTAATTAGATTTTTTTTTTTGGTTAGTAATTTAATTAGATATTGCCCAAGAGAACTAGATTGTACGGCCTGCGATGATGAACTATATGATGATCAACTTTCTGAAAGTGGTGAATTTAGCGGGGGCATGTGGGTATTCGCAGGAAAAATGAGGGAGAGCGGTTTCGTTTTATGGGGTAGTTTTATTACTACATGATTTTGTGCAAACTGTCAGCAAGTCTTTCCGAGAACACTTGATTAAATGTGGCGTATATTCCTTCTAATTTCTTAACAACATGGAATTCAGGGAGCAATTCTAAAATACCGGTTTTCTTGTTGTGGGGTAATCTGATTCTCTTGTTCAGTGATCTATTTTGGGCTCCAGATGTTTCTGGTTTTCGTTTTTCGACTCTGCCTATCTGACTTTTCTGTAAGCTGTGCTTTGCTCCTGCTTACATTCTTCAAACTTCCGTTCTGCATCAAAAATGGAGAAAAAGGAAAGAAAGAACAAAGTTCTTCGGTGTCCCTTTTGTTGTACACCTAAAATTGCTTGAAGAGAATTCAACGCGTTGGATGGCTATTTTGTCAACCTTTTATTTGCTTTTGAGCCTAGAAGATACTTCTTGCAGCATAACCCTGATGTTCATCAATTACTTGGTAAAGTGCAAGGTTTTTCTCCACTGACTGATCAGGTTGGGATAAATGTTTGGGCAAGTGTTTCTTCATCTTTTCCGTGGCTATTTTTAATTTCTTTTGGCCTTCAGGCACAACTTCTGAAACAGGAAAAAGCTATAAGCTGCAGCAAGCAGTACCCTAATTGTCTCCTCTACACGATCCCACGAATTTACTGCACCATAAGTTTCTCAATGGATCAAGTTAATGCGTTGAGCTGAATTGGCTAATTTGTATCGCTACGAAAGTGCGACTGCAATAAGGCTGCAGCCGCATATTGTAAGGTCGCGACCCCATGCATTCACCCTAGATGCACAGATTCGGAGGCAAACATGTTTCTGCGAATCTGTTGCTATTAAGAGTGCGGCTGCATCTTGTGAGGTCGCGACCGGCCAGTGGCGGCATGTGTATTATTGTGGGGTCAGGCGACCCCGTGGAATGTTTTTTTTGTTGCTAGAAGTGTACTGAAAAATTTCTACTGTATTTGGTAGACAATTGACCCTATCGATCAAAAGATTGTAATGACACCACTATGCTGTGCAATATACTAGATTAATTTCTCATTTTACTCATTGAAGAACACATGGCTTTTATTTCAATATACTAGATTATTTTCTCATTAACTCATTGAAGAACACACGGCTTTAGTTTTTGCAATTCAGTTGTTCGTGTTCAAGAAATTTGAAGTTCTCTCGTCGCTCTCTCTTCTCGTTTGTTCCATTCTACCACACTTATCTCTTTCGCATAATTAGTCGAGATGAACGTAATATGACCTAAACACTCTAGTTAGTAAAAGAGATTATTAGGGATATGTACATATGTTATCTATACTGTATCCTACTAAAGAGGTGTATCCCACATGACACTACCTCATTTTTCCAATAAAATCATACAAAATCTACATTGCGCGGATGAAGCTATATAATAATTTTTATGTTTTTAGACAAAAGAAAAAGGACTATAATTCTACTAAAGGAGAGTTCACACTATTTTTTATTTTTTGTCTTCAAACTAATGTCAAAATACCACTTGTTTTCATTAAAAATATCAAAATACCATTTAGTCCATTTAGATAAGGAAAATTAGGTATTTTTGGACAGAATACCGGAAACACAATATTTAGTAAATAACGTGAACTCACTTTAAAATTTTAAAATGTGGGTAGTATGGTCGCATGAATCCATCCGCTCCACTGATCTCTCTCAAATATTTAGGGTGTTCCATCAAGTTATCTGCTCCTATTTCTTCATCTGGGTGGTGATGTCCTAGCCCTAAGAAATGAATGGAGTATTTGCTTGAGCAATTGCCTTTGGTAAAGGGTATGAACTACATTGTACGGCGAAGTACAAACCCACAACTCCACAAGCATCATGTTATTTTGATCCGCTACAAGTTTTTTTGATCCGCTACAAGCATCATGTTGAATGGACTTTTTGTGCCCCTCTCTACCAAAAAAGCATTGCCCCTGGGGCACCGGCTGACATGTAAGGTGGCCCAGAGCCCTTCTCCACCACGCATTGTGGTGGATTAATCCTCACACTTTGCCTTAAAGAAGAGGCTTGTGGCACCACGCATAAGGCCAGGGTGTAAACGAGCCGAGCCGAGCTTCATCGAGCTCGAGCTCGAGCTCAGCTCGTTTACTAAACGAGCTAAAATCTTGAGCTCGAGCTTGACTCGAGCCTTAACGAATTGAGCTTAGTCATTTATTAAACGAGCCTCTTTAATTGAGCCGAACCACCCTAACAAACCGAGCTTTTGCCGAATGAGCCGAGCGGCTCATTTACTAAACGCGCCGAGCCGAGTGTTAATGAGGTGAACCAAGCCAAGCTTATGAGCTGCTCAATTCGTTTACAGCCCCAACCACATGGCAATGTCCTAAGATCATTGAATAAGTTTTTCTACCGACCTCTCACTAAGGGCATTGAATAAGTTTTTGTACCCCCTCTCGCTTTTCCACGATATGACATCATTTACATACGAGAGGTGCTAGGGACACATCGGGTGTGACATACTTCAGCCACATCCCTCTCACATACAAGTGGAGCCCGTTCTAATAGACCCCACCTATATATGAGAGGGGTGTGGCTGAGGTGTGTCACACCCAATGTGCCTCCAGCATTTTTGTTTACAAATGGAATAGCATTGCCTTCGGTCCAAATAAGGAATCGAGTAGATTGTGGGGTTCGGTATATGCACATGATGATTTTATTTCATTGTCGCACCACATGATTTTATTCATTCCTTTTTTGCTCTTCAGAAGAAATAAATATCTTTTAGAGATATATTAGTTTCTCAATTTGTCAAAAACCTTCCATAAAAGTAGAAGCACTGAAGTTGATTTGTAGTTATCACCTTAGTCTTTTTTCTAATCTAACCCATCTTAATTTGAAATCCTGACTACTCTTGAGTGACATTTAGATGATTGAGTTCGACATCACGTCATGGTAACTTCTAAAAATCACTTGATTTATCATCACGTATATTTGAACCCCGTTCCGCTAAGGTTCTTATTTATTAGTACTTATGTCCCCTCTATACGAGGCAAATCATTGTCTTATAATACATCATATTTAATTCAAAAAATAAATATTTATTTTCTTTAGCGTAATGGGGGTTGGTATCTTTAGTATTAGGGATTGGGGGGTGATTCCATATATTAATGGTGAGGTGGTATTTTTTGCTCTTCATTTTACTCAAAGTAGATCTTATGGGGGTTCAACTTTTGGTAGTTGATCCCAAACATTGAACCAAAAGGGGCGAAAAGTTGAGATCATACTAGTGGCTACTGTTAGTGGCCAAGTGGGTAGTTGCCAAAGCAATGTTCTAAGAAACCTCTCACAAAGTGTATAATTCAAGTGAAAACACAATATATATGAACAAAACTTTAGCCTCGGAGTAAAGATAAATCAATCCTCACTCATGGGGGAAAGAAAAAGGAGCTAAAGAATGAGAGATTATTCATTGCCTATACAGGGCATTGTCACGTGGTGCCTCAGGCTCTTCCTACACCACACATGTTAGAGCATCCGTAATGTAATAATCAAAAGTGAATAATCAAAACTTGTCACGTCAGCTTTTGATTATTCATTTAGAGGGTTGCTAAAGTTAACAATATGAAGTCCCAAATTATTACTTTTGATTATTCAAATGCCCAAATTTGATTATTGATTAGAAGGTTGCTAATTTTGATTATTACAATGTGGGCATTTTTTTAAACAGACGTTGCTAACTTTAACAATCTTTTGATTTTAATTATTACATTGTGGATGCTCTTAGATCAGTATAGTCTTTAACTATGCAAGATTGTGTAGTGGTGTTATTATAGACATACAAAGAACATGCACGAAGTTACCTATAAGCTAAGAGGTTGGTTTATTGGTAAAAACATTAGACCTAGTTGTATAAGGTTCAAGTTTGAGTTTACATAATATCTCTTATTGGAGTTAAACATATTCCAATATCATCCGCACTTACTTCCTGATACTTATCTTCAGCCCCTGTACATGTGACGGAATGGTCCCTTACAAATAAAAGTGTGATTTGCCAAGTACCATTTTACACTTCGGTTTTGAGTACCCAAAAAAAGAAAATGCAGAAAATAGGTAGCCTGCTAGCTAGGCCCCACCACATTGGCTGCTCTCCAATCTCTGGAAAGGAAAGTGCAAAAAGAACCAAAAAAATTGCAGCGAGGGACCCACCTTTTTGTGTACATGAATGTATCAGGTTAACCATGATGGATAATGGATGTCAATGAGTTCTTAGCTCAATTGGCATCACCCACCGTTTTTCTTAATGAAGGTTTGAATTCGAGCTCTATGAGAGGTGGTTGGGATTCAAAGCTATAGACAATTATTTGGCTTCCTATAAATTGACTTGCTAACTCGTCCTGATCCCGCTAATGTATACCATATGAAAAAAAAAAAAAGAACTATGGTTGGAAGGGACTCTATAATTGTCCAAACCAATTTGCAATCCCACTTTACTGCTTCCTGCACTCAATCATTCGACAAAATAATAAAATCAAGAAACAGATGGCAAATCGCATTATACATGACTCAAAGTCCTCAAAAGTAGCACTACGCACGTTCTGCTGAGAGAAATAAGTATTTATGTTTTAAATAAGTACTTATTTTTTGAATTAAATGTAATATATTATGAGAAAATGACATATTTCGTAAAGTGAAAAATAAGCACTTAAAAAATAAAAACTTTAATGGGGCCTAAGTCATTCATTATGAGTCAGTACTAATAACTATGCATCCAATGCTGAGGCAAATTCAAGTTTACAAAGTAGATTAGTAGAACTAAACATACTCTTTAGCATTCACAACAGGCGGTGAGATCTCTTAGCAATCAACAGGAGTGTTGTAAGAAATTCAAGTGCCAATTTGTCTCCATAATGAATATTTTTTTTTTTTATTAAAATGGATACGCAGATAGACTACTCAATATATCTGCCAAGCTATGTTATCTTCAACAAAACATCACAATCTCTAGAGAATCACATTGCACTTGTATCGGGCTGAAGATAAGGTCTCAACTTGTACTATGAGCGCTAAAGAGTATATATTTAACCACACGTACTAACTAGATTTAACGACTTGAACCCAACTATTGAGCGAGGAACTCAAGTACTTATCCATTGAAAAAAATCACTTGGTGTGTCTTTGTAATATACAGCTACAACTTTGCTAGCACCACACTCACTTAGACATCCAAACACATATACCCACGCTCACATGATTGGTGGGTTTCGCACATACCGTAGGTTTCAGTGCGGGTGTGTGTTTGGATATGTAAGTGGATGTGGTACTAGAATTATTCATACAGCTATGTCTAAAACCACGGTACCACCAGATTCTAAAACGTGAGATTTTTGGCAGTAAATTATAAACAAGTACCACAAATTTAAGGTGCTCGTCCATGATCAAGAACATGATTGATTGAGTAATGATTTCGACTAATTAGTTGCTTTCCCAATCAGCATGATAAGGAAAACGATCAATCAACTAGAGTTAGTTTAGTTAATCAGGACTCTTGCATCTCATTAGGAGGTCAGGAGTTCGAGTCTTCTCATCTACGTGTAGGTTTTCTTCCAGTGGGATTATTTCTCTCCAAAATGGGAGCTTGTAGTTGGATTGCATTTATAACGGTTGAGTTGTCGGACTTTGTTATCACATAAATTGTCACACAACTGATATAGTGTCCCGTAATTTATACCGTGTAATTGATACTTGATGCAATGTTCTGTCCTATAGATCAACCAAAAAAAAAAAGGGGAAACGATGATGTGATAGGATGTTTCAAAATTCTTGAATCAACAATCAAACGAGGGTTTTACTGTTGAAGAAAATCGACATAAACAGCACAATTATTGAGAGGATTATTTTAGGAACGGTGCTATCTGCACAGATTGTGAAATCTGTGCCAACGTGCACAGACCACTTTTAGACTTGTTTCGGGTTTTCAAAAATGATCAGAGCCGCTCATTTTGATTAAAATACTTTGCTTATGATTCCTACCAAAAATCAGCTAACTAGGATATCGGTAAGAGTGTCTAAGAAATATGCAACTTTGTCCCAGAATTCAAGCCTAAATTCTTGGACAAAATTGGATGTTTCGTATATATTCTTACCATAAACAAAGTATTTTAAACAAAATGAGCGGCTCCGATTATTTTTTTGGAAACCAAAATTGGCATAAAAAAGATCTGTAAGTGCTTGCACAGATTTGAAATCTATGTGGATATCCTTTTCGTTATTTCAGTGTTAAGGTCGCAATCAGTTATTGGGTCTATGACTCCAATATGCAAAAGTGATGAACTGAAATCTCATTAGTTTTTGAGAAACGATAAAACTTTATTGATGTAATAAAATAAAGTTCGTACAACAATACTCGTGCCATCAAACAATCAAAGCAGAACTAAAAGAGAAATAGTCAAGAACCCAACCAAAGAACCGAACCAGGACCGGCAAAACGCCTTCGCAAGGCGCCTAGAGATCAAGCAAGCTCGCCCTTTTACACCAAAAACGCGAACATCATCGCCTGCAAAACAAAAAGGTGAAGAACAGGAGACAAAGGTAAAAGTCGATGGAAAGCATGGCGTTAGGAGCTACCTGGGCAGCAAGCTAGTTAGGAAAGAAGCCACCTTATACAAGAAAGTGCATTTCTCAATTCACTAGAATATAAACGGCTCTGGAGTTAAGATTGTCATCGGGACCAACTATAAAACCAGACGTCGTGTTTTGAACTCGTATTGAAAACACCTTGACTTACTCAATCGATAACGCAAATTACCACTCACAAGCCACAAGTATGGGGTCGTATACTTAGTTT